>WESZ01000287.1:0-22536 GCA_011033785.1 Fusarium cf. falciforme
TGGGGCGGCCCCGGCCGTAATATCATCGACACTTGGGCTGGTCCTCCACATCATCATCTGGACCTTGCCAGGGCTGTAATACTCTTTACACTTATGGTTAAACCAGTGTTCTGTTCTGAAGGTCTGCCAGAATTGCGGTTCTTTTGGACGGACAGTCAATTTAATGTCCGGCTCGATGGGGAGAGAGCGAAGTTGTTGTTTGATTTGTTGCTTGAATTTCCGACGTCTGGGCGGCTTCATGGTGTGCGACACTAGGAAACGTACTTGCAAGCGAGCAAGTCCACTAAATTTGGATAGTTGACCCCCAGATCTGGGACAACGCCCTGTTTTTGGCCCCGGTTAGATTTGCCCGCATCAGGAATCCAGGCCCCTTGAATCTAAACTTGCGAGACTCGGGCAACATGATCCTAGTTGCTTTTGGGCTCAGTCTCAGCCTCCAAGGCATTCAATGACTTCTCCACCGAGGTGGTCAGCCGGTCAGGGCCAGATCGCATGAACAGGGCCGTAGATTTCGATTAGTCATGCGACAAACGCTCTTCGTGTACCCTATGATATTACTATCAAGGCGGTTGCACCCCCTCCAGTGTCGAGCCGTGGGGTTGTGAGAAAAATCCCACGATCCATAGCTCATCCCCTCTAATAGGATGACTATCACTACCTTGTGTTTCATATGTCTTCTCTTCTGCTTTCTTGCCTGACTCTAACATAGGAATAAGAGGAGATCCTAGGACTTGTGACGGGACCTGGGAATATGAATGAGTTTGACCTCCCTAGGTTTCAGGGCTGACTTGTTAAGTTGAGGAGGAGGGATCGCCGCTTGACGGCCTGTCAGTGGCTTAGTCTCAGAGGCAGTCACAGCAATGGCAGAGTCTTATGATATTGTGCCTCAGATAGGAACGTTACAGCGACCGCAGTCGCATCACAGCCATTCTAGGCTGCTGAGATCAACCGGAAGGAAGGATACCGACTTAATTATTCCTTAAGGAGAAAGCTTAATGTCAAGAGTTTTGAGACAATCACAGAGAGGAGTATTAAATAGAAGCATTACTGGCTAGTTAAGACAGTAGAGTCTACATCCCTGCGGGTGAGGTTACAATAAGATCCTAGTATCCGAGGAGAAGGACGAGAATGTTCTAGGTAAAGGGTCTTGCCGTACACTGACATTAAATTCCGTGCATAGAAGCCCTGCCATGTTACATGGATGTAAGGTATCAATATTTATCCTCGGCTTAATCAAAAGTCCCATGCGGTTAGCAGAAGGACTATGGTGCTTCAGGCTTTCCGGTTAGCTAGACTCAAAGCTCTCCTAATGGTTTATACCATTCCCCCTAGCTACTAGGAGCATTCCTTCTAAGTTCTAAGGCTTGCTAAGTTGAGAAATTTCTATTAGTACCCCCTTATTACTAATTTCATACAAGTATTCCCCTGACTAGCCGAAGATCCATCAAAAGCATCGCCACGCGTCTCTATCAATGCTCATTCCCCTTCAACCTGCCTTGGCAGGCCCCCCTCAGGGCGAGGGTGAACATGCTCGATTAGCCTAACGTCCCACACCTTGGTGACTAAGATCGGGGCCTGGGAATGCTACTCCACCCTCAATAACAACATGCCGATAAATCACCTGGAACCCTGCGCAACCACAGTGATAGGTGTAGTTCGGCATCTCTGAGGACTCTGCTTTACTAGTGACTAGGATTTAATCCCTGGCAATACACAAGATGAGACAATAAGGATCATGTGTGCAAGCGAAGCTGCACTGGTGTGACCTGGCGGTTTAATGATTCGTACAACTCCTCAAGTTAACGTTACAAGGCCTCAAGAGACTTGCGAGAATATGCCGAGTCCCGACACTAGAGAATACGAGAATAGATTCATATACAGCCTCATCTACCAGAGAGAGACAGTTAGGCCTCTGTATCCTCGTCAGTGCCTCTCCTCCTTCCTCCTTTTCGACACAGCTCACTGTCTCTAAGCCTACGGCTTCCAGCGCAGTAGAATCAGCTCTATTCATTATTCATTACACCCATTGGTTTTCTTCTTTAATTTACTCCTACATATATCATCATGGCATCAACTAACTCTATCTTAGAGACACAAGATGAAAATCTACTCCAGATAGTGTCAGATATTCAGCCATCTAATCCTACTTTACCACGCGCCCAGAAACAGACACCACATAAAAAGGGCTCAAAAGAGAAATCAAGAAAAGCAGGATTATCTAGGATGCGTCAGGCGAGGCCAAGAACCGAGGCCGGAAAGAAGGGCGAAGGCAACAAGAGACGCACAGAGAATCAGCCAGACGAGTACTCGCAGGCAACCACCAAGGATGCGGCTAAGGAGGAGTGACACCAAGATGTTACAACTGACGTCATTTCCCACAATATTACTCATGGCCCAATAACCGAGTCTTCCTTCGAACTTATTCAACAAATGGAGCCAGACAACGAAGTGTACGAGGGCATCGCTGACGAAGGTGACGAAGGTGACGACGACCTGCTAGATATCGTGGGATTATCGAAACGCCTCACGGCCTCCATGAAACGTAAATCACCTCATAAACTCATTGATTTAACCGAGGAGGCACTCTATCCCGGCCCAGATGGCAATATCAACCACCCAACAAAACATTCGCGAGGAGAGCTACCATCAGCAGAAGAGGTGCAATGGACGGCGATAGCTGACGAAATCTTGTTCGCCATCTTCTGGTCACAACATAGCGAAAATAAGGCTGCTTGACTGGCACATCCACTCTGGTTCAATGTAGGCAAAAAGACGCTGCCACAGGAGCTCCGAGACTTTGAGAAGTTTGACACTATATTCTTTCTAATTCATGACGAGAAAATGGGGCACTAGGAATGGGGTGTCTTGAATATCACGAAAACATACGATTCATTGCGACTTCTACGACTCTGCGCTCTCTATGATAGGCGCCAAACAGTCGAAGGTCGCCTCAAAGCCTGGCTAGAAGAAAGTGGTTCTTCCCGTACGATCACTTTTGAAAATAAAGTGAGTTTTCAGTACCCTTTTGTAATTTGCCAAAAGTAATCGAAATAGATATGCGCGAGGCAGAATGACGGGGCCAGCTGCGGCATTTTGATGTTGATGAATCTCAGGCGTCTTTTCAGGGGCGAGTTTCAATCTCAATATCTTCCTCCCCTAGCAGGAGACTAGACAGTCTATCCCTGAATACCGACGGAATCGTTACTCGACAGCTCGGAATTGGTGATAAACGGTATCCCGTTGTGCTTAAATAGATGCTCTCGAAGGTCCTAAACTGGTCAAAGTGGAAGGGCATTCTGGGCTTAAGCATGCATGAAGTATTCGGCGATGATTTGTCAGAACACGAGCTAGACGAAGATGACGCGTATTGAAAAAAACGGACGATTATGGCAGCACCTTGTCACCAAATGACGTGGGCGAGATTATGGACTACGAAAAATAGTATTTTGAGAAAAACTACTCGGAAACTGTATGGAACTTCGAGGTCTATGATCGTCTCTTAGAGAAGGTCTTTCGGGTTGGGGAGCGCCCACATCTAGTCGACGTCATCTCGTAGTATGCCGCTAAACCATCCTTAAATCGCCGGAGAATAATACCTAGTCTGATGTGCCTGTTTTGGTCGAAACTGCCTCCGAATAGAAATATTGCACATTTTGGTTAGCACTCTAAGTCCAATTTCAGCTTGAAAATCTATATTAGTGGTATCTCGTGGCAAAGCTCGTCATAGTATATAAACCTGAGTACTTTCCGAACCATATACATACAAGAAGAACACGACGTATACACGAACGAGTAGCTTATGCCATGGCAGCTCTCCCCGACGATGTTTGGCGTATCATCACCAAGTACTTACCTTCTAAAGCCTTAAGAAACTTCAACTCTAGCCACCGTCATGCTCAGGAGATTCTGGGCGAGTCTCGGGTTCAAAAACTAAAACTTTGGGATCCAATTTTCACAGACTACAAATGGGTAGATATCGCAGAAACGTTTCTAGGGACACCTGGGCTTTTATTTATCAACGACGGCGTGGATAAACCATATGTGTATCTTTTTTTCACTGCTAAAACGTGCGGTGGAAACAAGAAGTTGAGGTTTTTGTGCGGTCCTCCCTTACGACGCGAGGAAGAAGTTCTATTCGAAAAGGTTAAACTATCTCTTCGCTCTGCCAGCCCGGGGAGACACGATTACGAGGTAGAGTTTAAGGATTTCACCTTGAACATCAGCTCTATCCGCTGCAAAACATTTTTATTATGCAAAAATCTGGCCCGGAAGTTCTCCACGAAGTCCCTCGTTATATCTATCTACGGGGAGAGGTCTCAAGATATTAAACCGCGAGTAGTAAGCGACGTTCTTGTGGGAGTTTCTATACCAGGTTTCCAAAGCCTGACTTTCTATGACGCCTAGCTCAGTGGTCTTAGATATAAAACTAAGATATACAATTGGAATCAGGATTTATTTAACTCTTGCTAGTTTTTTTACTAGGAAATCAACACTACGTCATATACAGCAGTATTATCCCTCCCACTTTCAGTGAAAGTGATCATTTCGCGCTGTCATTGGCTCATGCAATTCCCCACAATACTCTTTCACCTAAAAGAAGGCTTTCAATAAAACACTCCTCATGTTCCATGGTTACGATTAGGGTGATCGGTGAAGTGTTCACCATGATCGTTTGGTCTTTGAGACTGATCGCGCCCTGATTGGTAAGTTGCAGTGGGGGCGGCTTGGCACGTGACCGTTGCATGTTTTGGTCAGGACATTCTAGGTCTATTTGTGTCGCACTGAGCGTGCTAAAAGGATTAAGGGCTAGGTAAATGATATTGAGCAGCAGTAGTGTGTTGATTGATTGTTGTCTGAGGTTGTCTCTTGGTGCGGGGTGCTCCATCCCGCAGAGCTACTTAAAGCATACGGCTAGATTACTAACGCGGTTGTTTCATGAGGCCGTGAAGATCATGCCTACCCTGCGACAGGAAGCGACGGGGGAGCGTCAATTAGGTCCATGGGAGAAGAAGAAAGGTGCGGCCAATCAAATTCATGCCATAGAAGCTGTCAATCGTTGAATGGGTGGGCCATCAATAAGGCAAAATAACCCTCTTACGTAACAGATCTTATCTGCACCTGCCGGGTCTGAGGATCCGTTGCCCCGCATCCATTCCTGAGTGATTACATATCTACATCGAAAGCCGACAACGAAAAGAACTTGGAATCTAACTGACAAAGAAGAAAAAGAGAACCCAAAAGAAATCACAACCGCCATCTCATCGTTCTTTGGATACTATACATAGCTCATAATTTAACACTGCCTACGCCGTGTTTCCCGATGAAGCGATCGACTTATGAATTCGGCTGCGACAACGACACAAACTTGATCCTTTATACTACATCCCCTTTTGGTTCGTATCAGTGGATCAATGATCGTCTTTGGATTCCTAAAAACCGAGAATTGGAGAATGGTGGCATGAAGCGTAAGGGGAAGAAGAGCAAGAAGCGTCGTAGGGCTAGGGCTGATGCACCTTTCGAAGCCTTAATTGGTACCAACACGGAAGCCCTCGAGGGTTCACATGCTATCGATGACGCCACCATTGAAGAGGAGGTACCAGCTGTTGACCAGATGCGGACAGTTGAGGAAGCCCCAGCCGTATCGGTAGCAGTTGAACAAGGGCCACCGGAAGGGCACGTCGACGAAGCATCGAGAAGTGCGCCAGCTGCCGGTCAACAGAGCGAGGTTGTTCATCATGGCGACCAATCGTCTCCAATAAGATGTGGTTTGATCAACAACGGAAATGTCGACATGGATTCTACTACCCAGACGGCAGAGCGGACCCTTGGAAAGAGCCCTGGGACTGAGCATGGGGAGGTGTGCTACCAAATGTTGGTATCATCGTCTCATTTGACCCAAGCTTCACCTGTATTTCGAAAGATGCTCAAGGGTTCGTTTGCCGAGGCGGTTGCAAATAGCCAAGGGCTTTATCGTATCACAGCAATTGGGTGGGATCCCGAGGCTCTCGTAATTGTCCTTGACATCATGCACGGCCACAACCGAACCGTTCCACGGCAGATTACTCTTGAGATGATGGCAAAAGTCGCCACGATTGTGGACTACTACGATTGTCTGGAGATTGTCGAAGTCTTTGCAAGTATCTGGGTGGGCACACTGGCAGAAAGCCAGCCAAGCACTTACGGCAAAGACACTATTCTCTGGCTTCTCGTATCATGGGTGTTCCAACGTCAAGATATCTTTGAAAAGATGGCCGGGCTTGCGTTGAGACATAGCGAGAGGTTGATCACAGTAGAGGGTGTCCCAATCCCCGATGTGATTCTCAGTATGTTTTATAACTTTTTGCTATGCTTTTTGTTTTTTTTACTAATAATATTTCCAGAACGGATTGACGAAGAGCGTCAGAATGCTCTCGCTGAAATTTTTTCGACATTATATAAACTACTCGACACTCTATGCCAGGAATCAGAATGCTCCTACGAATGCTCAAGCATGCTCTTGGGTTCCTTGATGAAGGAACTGAGCAAGCACGGAATTCTGAAACCACAAATAAAGAAGCCCTATGACGGGTATAGCATTTCCTCGGCCGTTGACATGGTCGACACCTTCACCTCACCAACATGGTATTCCAGAACGGGGCAATTCAGTTCAAGGTATTACGACTCCTACAATTCACCACATACCTGCCGCGTCTCAGGCAAAATGAGGCCAACTCTGGATAGGGTAGATAAAATGGTGCCTGTCCTAACTCTAGAGACCTTTCGATCTCCTGTAGGCTTTGGTCAAGTTGTCAGTCTTGAAGCTTGACTTGAGAGGTAAATTCTTCCTTCCAAGTCCAGGTTTTCCAAATGGCTTAGTTATTGGTGAATAGAAAAGACGTGGGCATTGAATATAATTTTGTCACTAGCAATATCGTCTCTGTTGCGCTGCTCTGACTCTTCTACAATTTGACTAGTCTAGAGGCAAACAATCATTTTCCGGCGACTCTGTTCCTACATTCACGTACATCTCCTCCATGACGGCGTATTATCGAACCAACTGCTAAAAAATTCCTCATCAAAAACTAATCATCTGCGATTCATCAACGCAAGGCGTAAATCTACCACTTCCTGAAGCGGATCAAGCTTTTCATCAATGTAGCGAGGACAAAATTGGGTCGAGGTCTTGTCTAAGGCCGAGGCCCCAAGGTTGGGCCGAAGATGCCGGCTTCACGAACATTGTTCACCGAAAGTCCGGCTGTCATTGATACTATGGCCCATAATTCTACACACAAAGTATATAGGCTTGTGTAATATCGCTCAACTATTAGAGATCCTAGGAGCATTCTCCCAGAAAATATTGTGGGGCTCTGAACGTCTTGTGTGTTGGTTAAGATATGAGAGTCGATAGCAGTAAGATCTGTAGAATGAACCTTTGAGGAGGATGGCTTTCCACTTGATAATCTCGATATCAAGTTGAGTGCTTCTCCCGTAGAATGTCTTAGACAATCAGTGACCCCAAACCTTTATCCATGCATTCCTCGCGAGTGTAAAATGGACTTCGATATGTTGCTCAACCTCCTTTTACGTGTCTGTGCTGTCCCCTAACAGTCGATTTACTTGGCGGAGGACGGATGCTAAAAGCCTTGCGAACTTGCCCCCGTGAGTAGCCTCCTTGTAGGTTACGCGGGTTATTGCCGTAGCATCTTCGTTGTTCAGGTGATGTTTCAATAATATCATTATCATCTGAGCCCGCCAGTCCTCTTCCAAAGGGGGAGTAAGGCCAAGGGCAATCGTGAGCCGCCTGAGGCCTGGATGTCTGTAGGAGCTCCTCAAGTCCGTAGGTATGCTGCACCTGAAGAGACATAACCGTGACTTGATCTCGAATGGCTTCTTCGAGGAACATGTCCGTTTCCAAGTGAAGCGTAAAGAAATCTTNCTGCACCTGAAGAGACATAACCGTGACTTGATCTCGAATGGCTTCTTCGAGGAACATGTCCGTTTCCAAGTGAAGCGTAAAGAAATCTTTGAAGAGATGAGCAGAGTAATGAAGTGAGTCTGGTACATATTCAAAATCATCATGCGATTGGCCTGATGACAGGCCCAAAACTTCGACAGATGCCAGCAGCAAAGCGACACTATTGGTTAGTTCCTTTAGAGAACTTCTCTTATCGTAGTTGTTCCTCATCAACAAGAGCTCGCTCATGCCAATTCGATTATCGGAGAGGGCAGTCAATATCAAGAAGATGAGCGTCCACTCCGAACGAGTCCTCCAACGACCATAACAACTATAGCAGCCATGCGACTCACAATCAAAGGCCAAAGAGTAACTCAACTAGTTCTTCGGGGGATCTTCTAGCGGCACCAGCACCGGCCTTTTGATCTGGTATTTTGTCATCGTTCATTTCACCCAGGTTATTCATCCATGTGGTGAACTCCCTATCCTCGTCCTGTTTGCTGTCACCGTCGTCTTCCTTACCGCCTCCTCACAGCGGTCTTTCATCACCTCGGTGAGACAAACCAGTGGGGCGATCCTGTCCTCCTCTCCACTCAGACTTACAAGATCTTCATCAAATCCTAGACTCGGCGTCGTCCGAGGAGATGTTTCTGCCCGCCCGGGAACTGGACGTCCGTGTTAAGGCCGCTTTTCTCATGCTATTAACCAATTTTTTTATTTATTTTCCTTCTGTCACCAGGCCAGAGATTGATGCCCGTTGAACTTGGGTCACAGATCAAGATTTAGTTAGCAAGCTATCACTCAGCTTTGCCATACTCTACCAATACAGCGTTTTTTTCCCTTGCGGTGCACTTAAATCTGCAGTGAAGCTGCGGCTTCCTGAAGATCCTGTCCAGTATTCTTCTTGCCCTTCCTTGGTAGTTAACCGCAGCATTGCCGCGCAGCCGCCCTCAGCTGACTCTTGGGCAGATCGGTCACCTGACCCAGGCACACGCAACACCATGTGTCGCATTTTGGGCCGTTACCTCACCTCTTAACCGACGCTCGCGTCAGATTTTCCGGCCGGTATACTAGTGGATGAGAATAAAAGTGAAGATACATCGAGACGGCTTCGTTCGGTCTTGAAAAGCAGAGATTGGAAATGGGTTGCCACCAAGGGAGCATGTGTATCGCAGAGCGTTGAGTCTAGAGATGGACTGTCCAAGAATAGGATTGGAGCCCGAGGTGCAATTCGGGTTGTGATGTCTGCCAGCGGCATAAGTTTTTCATAAAGATGGCCCACCGAGACTAGTCAGAAGCAACTCCCGTGAGTCAGGGTCAGCACCAATAACAACCTTGTATATGCGTGCTAGCGAGTTGATTTGGCTCAATCCTATTGGAGAATTGGAGATCAAGGCTCTACACCTACCAACTATATTTATATCAGTGTCTCCGATTTGCTATGACAACCTTGAGCATCAAAGTCTATTACATCTCGCCTCTACACTAAATGCCAAGCAACTGTCGATTTNNNTTACATAAAGGCTCCCTCAACCAGGCCGGTCTCACGCCGGTATCACGCTGGTCGGCTATCCGATTCCGCTGTCAAGCTTGATCAACCAACACACTGTGCCTCATGTACTAGAATTGTGTACTAGTCATTCAATCATCATGCCCCAGAACAGTCCCACGCTTTCTCTCATCCTTGGCACGACGTCGGCCAAATAAAGGAAGCTTTTTTGATGACTTCAAGCTAGCCGTTGATTTTAATCTCAATCTTGGCCTCGCTATCGAGTTTGCCATGGGCATGAGGAGGAGAGCACGTGTAGCAACGATAAGTCGTTGCTGGCCCTACCCAACATCCAACCATTGACTCCATAGAAGCCAGTGCATCAGATATACGGGTTACAAGCACTCTGGAAACGTAAAGCTCATAAAAAGTCCCCGGTGAGATGCGTCTCAGGCTCATCATCGCCATTTTTGACGCTCAAGTTAGTCGTCAGCAAGGGATGGCATATTTGCACGGGAAAAGACAGCAAAGCATAATCAAGAGAAGGTCATTGTCTCCGGTGCCATACTGAAGAGAGCAGAGGGAATCGCCGACAGCTTAGGTTGCATAGCATGTTTGCGAGGGGTTGGCAATGTGGCTGAGAAGGCGCATTCGGGTAGGTAATGGCGGCAATTGCATAGGGGTAAGGGGTTGGTCATCCGAATGTGTGGTTGAGGGTGCACGCTGGCATGCCGCTGCAGTTGGTTGATTTCGGGCGAGTGGATGAGGGAGGCGATGTAGGCAGAAGAGCGAGTAATTGGTGATACGGCGCTCATGGTCGGCGCTCTCGATGCATTCTTCGTCGAAAACAAGCGAGGAACGTGGAAGAACAGGACATACTTTTCTCGCCCGCTTCGCTGGGCGAGGCAACATCAATGTGCCCCATGACAGAACCGGGGCCGTNCAGGACATACTTTTCTCGCCCGCTTCGCTGGGCGAGGCAACATCAATGTGCCCCATGACAGAACCGGGGCCGTTGCGGCAGGACCTGTTGGAACAAGTATCGTATCAGGCAACTGCGAAAGCACGAAGATTACTGAAAACTATACTGTACACATATGGAAGATCGGCATCTTCATCTTTAATAACCCAACTTTCAAACATCAAAGGCATACTCTTACGAAACCCGTCGTACTCAACGACCTCGCCGGGTTATCTCACTGGGAATGAACCGACTTTAATGAGACCCCTAGTCATTAGTTATTAGCGCCTCTAACCTTCTTACATGGTCGTCCTAGCCACAGATATTCTTGAGCTTCCGAGACTTCGCGGTACCCCTCTTCGACTCTTTGGCCTCAAACTTTTTGAACTCATCCGAGGCAATCTCTCGGAGCTTGGACTCACGCTCCCACGTTGAGTCGGCGGGGGGGCAGCCAACCCACTGGACCCGATACCGGTAATGGGAGTCCTTGGGGTTGTCGGCAGGCTGGGCGCTCTTAGGGGCTTTGGCACTCTTAGGGACCTTGGCACTCTTTGAGATCCTGAAGACATGGTAAAGATCCAGTCCGGTCGCAGTGTCGCGTCCCCCGAGCCCGTCCCAGTACTTGTAGACGAGAGCCGGAACCTTTTCCTGCAGACCCCTTTCCGCCTCCCAAGTAGTCTCACCACTCGCTTTCCACTTAACTTTGAAATCAACAGTCGAGCTGTCTTCATCGACGCGATGCTCAACAAGCTCATCAACCTCCTCGCTGGTGTCTTGAAGTTCAGCAAGGGGCTTGCCTTCTGAGCCGGACGCGGTAGGGACGACACCATTCGCCTCGGCATCTTTTGTGCCCTTCCGCCTTTTGATTCTCTTCGGCTCGTTCGGCTCAGTGGCGACAGGTGTGAAGCGATCGTCGTTGTTGTCTTTGGCGGGGTTGCTGATGTTGGGAGTTCCTCTGTGAGTTATTCTCGGGCTCCTCCTAAGCACTCCGATTTCAGCAGCAGGCGGCACCATGCGACTACCGACATGCCTGCCGCGAACCGTGGCGGCGCCGCCACCCTTGATGGGAGCACCTGTAGCCATTGTTCGGTCCCTGGCTCTCAGCAGTGATGCATGAACGTCGTAGGGGTCTAATCACGGTCAGCTTGATGTCGCGCGATGAGGAGGTTGCGCCGAGACAGTACCTGAAGCAACACACGGGAGCGCAGGATATAACCTCCTTTCTCGTTTGCTCTGGGTATGTGATTGAGGTTGATGCGGCAAAGTGATAGCGTAGGAGGGCGTCACTGATGTTGGTCAAAGCCGCGACTTGGTCGAGCGCGTTCCTACGCGACGCGGTTGCTCAATAGAGGAGGGGCTGGTGAACAAGCCACAGGCAGGTATCTTCAGCCACACAGCCTCGAATGTGATGTGGAGGCTGTTGCCTAACACAGGTATAATTGCTTTTTCTGATTCTTCGGATGATTCGTGGCTGTTTATTCTGCACTTCCGAGTTGGTGATGAGTACAGTGCACAACTCGCCTCCATTTATGATTGACCGTTACACAAGATGCAATCTGTCATAATTAGACAATTTTTGTGTTTTATGCAATTTATGANTGATTCGTGGCTGTTTATTCTGCACTTCCGAGTTGGTGATGAGTACAGTGCACAACTCGCCTCCATTTATGATTGACCGTTACACAAGATGCAATCTGTCATAATTAGACAATTTTTGTGTTTTATGCAATTTATGAAAGGAGGCTTGCTTGGTTGTCGGCTATGCAGATGATTGCCTCTTATGTTCATGATATTGATGTTTAGAATCGACTACCTGTCTTACGGCCAACCTTGTCTACAGTTAGACACCCGGTGGTGGCTTTCGTCGCCTCGGGTAGTAGACAGTCGAACTCAATGGAAGGCTTCGTCTGCTTGTAACGAGAGAGTTGCTTCGTGGTTTCTACTATGCCTGGAGCTTCGGCCAGATGATCACGATTGGAGCCATCTTNTTCGTCTGCTTGTAACGAGAGAGTTGCTTCGTGGTTTCTACTATGCCTGGAGCTTCGGCCAGATGATCACGATTGGAGCCATCTTGCAGTAGAGTGGATCGCATTTACAGTGGGATGATTTTGCCCTGACTATTCTAATCTCTAGATAAATCTGGTGAACTGGGCGTAGGCTCGCCTGCATTTTGTGACCATGTGTCACGAAATTAGACGCTGACGCTGGTCGATGGTGCGACGCCGGCCGACGTCTGCCGCGATCACACCTCGTGGCCCTTGCCCGTGTTAGTTCCCCTGAATACCCCGTGAGAGACACGATCCCGGCGAGTTCAAGACAGCCCTCCGTATTGTTTCTTTATCAGCCCCCTCCCAAAGCAGAAGCTGCAAGAAGATCCTGAGTTGACGCGGGTGCCAGTCGCCTCCTGGTATTCCAGCCCCAATGCGTGCATTTGCCACATACTGTCCCTGACCCTCAGCGACAAACACCATAACAACGTCGGTCTCCTCCGCCAGCTTCTTGATCTGTTGCGCTGATGCTACTGGCAAATACCCATCTCCATAGACCCCTAGGACTATCCCTTTGGCTCCATTGGTGATAGCTGCCTCAACAAGACATGCGCGAAAGTCTTGATGGGTGGGAAGGACGTCCACCACTGGCAATGGGGTTCCTGGCGATAGCCCACTGAGGTCGAACTTCATAGGAGCACAGGGGCCGGGGAGCCATCGAAAAAATGGTTTAAAATCCTTGATATCTCCCAGAAACGACCTTGGTCCGGGCAAGAACTCATTGTTCTCCTTTTTGGTTCCCCAGGGAGCCATAATCTTATTCTGAATGACGATCACGACCTCGTGTCCTTCTGAGCTCCAACCTTTCGTTGCAGCTGTTCTCACAGCGGCGAGGATATTGCCGGGTCCATCTGCGCCGAAGGCTGTGTGCGGCAATATGGCACCTGTCATGACGATAGGCTTATGGCTTGTCACCGTCAGGGCTAAAAGAACAGCTACCTCGGACAAGAGATCTGTGCCGAGCAGAAGAACGATTCCCTGTATGTCTGGATTGTTTGCCGCTTCTGTGACGCGCTGGCTGATGCTGATTGCACGCGATGAGTCAATGTCAAGGCTATCGACATTCATCAACTGGTCGTAGTGAACAATCGCATCGTTGCGCCATTCGCCAGAGATACCCTCGGTGATGTCATCAATGTGCAAGGCGCCAGCCTCGTAGTCCGTTGTCCTTGCTGAGGAATCTGTTGCACCGGCTATCGTACCTCCCGTCGCTATGATTGTGATGTTGGGCAAGGGGTCAACTGCATCTGACTTCATTGGCCTCAATAGTGACCTACAGCAAGAAGTTGGTCAACACAGACATTTTCTCCGGTAGGGACGTTAGCTTACACAAAGAATAAAGTGGGATAATAGCGAGGTTCNCCTACAGCAAGAAGTTGGTCAACACAGACATTTTCTCCGGTAGGGACGTTAGCTTACACAAAGAATAAAGTGGGATAATAGCGAGGTTCGAATAATGAGGAAAAATAAGAGTAATTGACAGTAGAACAAAGTTGTTTGTAAGGCGTTGATGTTGAGGGTGACGAATTTATAGTTGGTGAGTAGGTCTCCTGAATTGTCAAATGGTGGCTGTGGGAGGGGAAAGAGGGGCGAAGACGACGAGGTGCTCACGACCTAGCAAACCAACTAGTTCCTCTTGCCCCTCTTATGCATCTTCAGTCGGTAGGATCAGTGGGCAGTACGAGCTGCAATGTTATCGACTTCCTGCTGCAATAGCGACGTATCTAGAGACCCATGAAGTTTCAAGGAAAACAGCAACAAAAATAATGCCCAAGGAGTCCAAGGCTGCCTGCCCCGTTTTCAGTTCGGTTCATCAGTCGTTGGGGCTCTGAATATGGTGCGCAGCGATTCTTCCTGACGTTTAATCACTCTTACGACGTCAACCCCCGTCCGTTCGATGAAGTCAGCATGCCCTGTGTCATGCGTTTAGCTCTCTGAGGCATCGCTACGAGACTAGGCGACCACGCGACTCATGACTGAAGCCGTCGGCCGCCACAGATCAAGCTCACGTTTGTGCCAAAAACCTCATGGATTGCTACATAAATAATGAAAATAATCTCATCTCCTCCGTCAATTCCCGGGGTACACTTGCCGCCTCCGCTTCCACTCGATGCCCTCTTCCAACCTCATAATCGTAGCGCCGCCAGTATGATTCTCAGTCACTCGACATTCTTGGTCCATCCAATACCTCAGGGTCTAACACAAACTAAACCCTAGACTGCATCACTAGCATATTTGCTCTGCAATGGGCTTGGCTGAGTTGCAGTTCCAGGGGGGCTGCGGCTCTTCCATGCCCACTCCACTTGATTCAACGGCATTGGTGTTGCCATCCAGACCCTTTCACTCGCCAGAAAGAGGCAGTGTAATATACCAGGCCCTGAGCGCATGGCCTTGAGGATGGGAGTGACCTTCGGATAGCTTTGGGCGAACTTGTCGTATGTCTCATCAATTGACAAGAATTGATGCCCGAGCCGAAGCCAGATCACCATGCTGTCTTCGTCCGCCAGGAATAGAAAGATAAGGACGATACCAATGAAGAGAACTACCTGCCAGGCGGATCTATGCCTTGCCTTTGTCTTTGTCGACGCTGTATAGTGGGCCTGTGCCTCGTGTGCCTTTGGGGAATTCGTTTCGCTTCTACAGTCAGATTCTGGATCAGTTCTGGATTAGTCCAGCGACGTACAACTTATCATCCCTGGAGGCTTTGCGTGCTTGTGTCGCCTTAGCCAAGGGAACAGAGACGAAGTAATTCTCCATTCCCATCGCTACACAAGTAACGACGCCGACTGAGAGGGAAAGCGCGACCGGAAGTCGAGTCTCCTTTATGGCGAGAATGATGGTCGTAAGAATCGGAATGACCTTCAGGAGACTCTTCAGAGCGACGCTCAGAGAGTCCGACTTCCGAATTAATCTCTTTTCTTGCGCTTGATCGGAAAGAGTCAAGCCCAGATGAGCCATATAGTCCAGCATGGGGGCCACTGGGGGCCAGCAAATACGCTGAATGGCATCTGGGGCAAGTAGAAGTACCATTTTTGATAACATCGAGTTCGCAGAAGTTATCTTATTTAAAAGATGGGTTGGCATCAGTGGAAGGAAGCTGGAAGAGAAGCAAAGAAAAAGATGAAGAAAGTAGGGGAGGATGTAGATTGCATGTGACCGGCCGAGTTTGCCTGTTCCCAGAAGGGGAGTTTTTTCATCACTCACGGGAGAGGCCATCTTGGTCAGTGATGAGAGACTGTTTTCAACGATGGAGACATGTGCTGTTATGTATGGCTTATCTTTGGCTCGACATGCCCACCTCTGCGTGAATTAGGAGGCGTCTGTCGCTTGGTCAATACAACCAGACCAACGCAGCAGTGCAACGTGTCTGTTCCATATTACCCCTCCCGCGGAGGCGCATCTTTCCCCGCGCAAATAAGGATTGAGCACTTCCTTTTGCCATTTTCCGGAAGCAAGACAGCGCAACGCAGCCAGTCTTAGCTGCTGAGACAATCGGGACAGCCGCAGGATGGCTTACAGATAGTGTGATCTGAGGTAAGAGGGAGGTGAAAGACTGCGGCAGCTAGGCGGGTGGTTGAAAAGACAGAAACTCATGAGGACAGGAGTACCATCGCCGTCTGGAGTCTCCAGGGTCTCGGGAAGAGGAACAGGGCAGGTATACAATCTGGGAATGATCGCTCAGCCGGAGCCTCCGTGAGACCCGGACAGCAATGTCCTCTAGTGTTCGATCATGCGTCGCTGATCTGGTTGACTTGCATGTCGCCTGTCCGCTAACCAGGCGATGTGTCTAGGGTAGAAATTTGAGCGCCACATGAGAATAGCCCGTTGGCGATGACGGGGACTCGGAGAGACGGAATGGCAAGGATCTGCGAGGTAGGCGGTACAGCCCACAGCCGCACAATGCCTAGAGAAGACACGCAAGCATGGCAGGACTAGGGACCATTGTCTGCGTTGCGGGATATGATGTAATTGCATTACGGCAAACCTGTTGGCCTCGACTACTCAGGCACGTTGATGTCGGTAGATAATAGACATTCAAGCCGTCCAGCACTCATGACGTTGGGCTTTCCGTGGCGGATCCTGCTGCATCCCGAGCTTTCAGTGTGTACCAGCCCCTGCTGAATGTCCAGAGGTGGGGGACTGGAAATGCTCTGACAGGAATGTAGATGACAGTGGCAGTTTCGGGTCGGTGGGCAGTTGGTGTCCAAGGCACGGATCAGGTCTGTGGCCGGCAGCCATTGAGAAGTTAGCATATTGATACCAAGAGACTAGGGTTTATCGCGGCCTTATGCGTGAAGCACACCACCCCCGAGAACACGAAGCTCTTGGTTGAGCTATCATACTCGCTTACTGCGTGGCATCAATCAGCTCGAAGAGGCGGGAATCCCTCAGCAGCCAGAGTTTACCGCCCGTCAGTTCTTCCTTGACCCCAAGATGTGAGGGCCTCGTACGTTGTGAGACTCGTCCATATATGATGTGTCGGTTCTGTTGCTTCGAACTGGGGCGCCAAGTTACTCTTAACAAGGCATCCAGCCTGCCCCGTCATCGCACTCGGTGATATATATTTGTAATGGCGTGGCAGCCGAAAGAGACTTTCCACCTCGTACGCGCATTTGACAAATGAAAGGCGCAGACAGCAACTAGAAAGGGGGCATCCCATTTTCAGTACACTTCACATGGCGAGGTCATCTGCCTGACCTTGCAATCAACTCCAAGTTCGAATTACTTGGGAGTGTTGCCTTTGGTGACTTATTGCCCGGAAGTTATACCCCAAAAAACAATGTGTATTGGACTGTAGCACAAAAGCAGGGCAATTCGAGATGTGGCCTTAACACTAATGCTAGTCGTATTCATATGGGAACACGACAAGTTCGCCATTCTCCCAACACACGTCAGCAAACAAGGTGGGAATACCAATAGAACACCAAATGCCATCGAACCATTTTGTTGATTTTTTCTTCTCTTCGATCCTCTCTTCGAATTTGTAATTGTGACAAAGCTCATTGTGAACATCGTTGGGGAAAAAAAGTGTCATTCGGTCATTCTCATCTATAACCACTGGTGATGCAGTCTTGCCATCGATGCGAAAGTGACCGAGCTTTGGCGACGCCGTGAGGAGCGCTTTCGGTGTTGGCGTGAGGGCGTCGGCTCCGATAGCCTTCAGCCGGGGCATTTTCTTCGCATTTGTCTCAATGATGAAACTGGCCGTCCCTGATGGCAGAAAGACATCTGATGTGTTTGGGCCATGACCACATTGAATGAATTTTCGGTTTTTGCGGGGGGTTGCCTCGGATAAGAGGATATAACACAAGGAGTTGGGCTTGTCGTTTACCCGCTGGAGAAGCTCTCCATTGTGAGTCTCCACGTCTGGGGAGATGGGAGGGTGAAAGAAGATAGCGCAAATCGGCCTGCTTGATGCCATTGTGGCCGCTGTTATAAAAACAAGAGGGTGTGATGGGTTGCTGGTCCGTCGGGGAGGTCGGCCCTCTTTATACTTGTGCGCTCCAACTTCGACTTAGCCGACAGCACAGAACTTTGCCCTCGGAGTGCAGGGCTGGTGATGCCACAGGGGCAGAAGCCCTCCTCCCGACAGGCCAGGGGCTAGCAATCCACGTATCGCTTCACAATCAGCAACTTGCTGCTCTGAGCGTCTGGTAGGTTAGAAGGTGTACGTGATTATTTCAAGGTCCAGTGGTGGGTGGTTAGATATCACTCAGAGTGCTGTTGATGATAGAGGCGGGTACTTGGAGTCCAGGGGTGTGGGTTCTCTGGCTCTGCCTCCCGGTTTACGGTCATCAGAAGTGCAAAATGTGGCCATCCAAGATACTCACAGCGAACAGCATTGCTACTAATGACGGCATAGATCTCCTAGCCTCTCGCACGAGCAGACCTTCAAGTTTTAACTTTAATCCAATTGCTACACGCTGCCGCTTTAGCAAAAAAGACACGGCCCATTTTCGCATAACCAGGAATTGGCCTGGCAGTGCCCCATCAAACAGAGCTTTACCATCTTCCTCCGTTCCATCTCTTTCAGGATGAGCGCGAGTAGGTAGTCAAGTTCAATATCCAAACCCCGAGGGGGCTCAAACCCATAGGACGCAAGAACTAACGTACAATAATAAAGGTAAACCCCTCTGTCGTGCCCCCATGCCACAAAATCTGTCTGGAAATCTGGTTTACGTTGCAATATCCTGATAGCCTGCTCATGTTCGAACTCTGCTTTAACATCAGGGTACCGTGCTCGCAGTAACGCAAAGGGCTTGAGCTTCAGGGCATTTCGACATTGCTCCATTCGCTCAGTATCTCCAAGGCCGGAGGGTGCATGCCATCCCAGTAGCCTCTCAGTCTCGCCAATGAGCCATCGTACGCGCAGATCCGGTCGCCGGGCGCGTAGATTGAGACAATCATGATGGACTTTAGCATCAATTCTGTGGCCAAGACGCTGTCTGGCGTTTATCAATGCGCGATGACGGAGGGCGGCGGCCATGAGCAGTTCTGGGTCCAGAATGACACGGTCGGCAGTCGTCGTGACCGTGCAGTCTTGCAAGACACGTGCGAGTTCCCTTTGAATGTCTCGAGAAGAAGCCGGGAAGGAATGGAAATCCGGCACCACGTCCAGCTGAGCCAAGAGCCTGAGAAGATAGAACCAAGATAAGATCCCGAGGTGGTGTGGCTTACACTCTCTGAGGGCGTTTTCGGCTTCATCCAAGTCTTGGCGAAGGATTCTCGGCTGCTCAATGCTGCTCAACGGATCAGTCCACTCTAGGTGCTGATTCAGGACTGTATCGAGGATGTCCTTTGTATTCAACCTAGCGACATCTAGGGCTAGCCGCTTTCCTATGTCTTCCACAAGCTTCCAGGTGTATCTCTGGATGCCAAGGCCATCGACGCCTTTCAGCTGCCGCCACGGATTAATGTGGGTTCTTTTGACAAGCTGGTCAACGAATATGGCCTTCATCAGCTCCTCTATCTCATGCTTAGGGCGACGGCGGTGCCAGGTCTCGAGTAGGGGTTGACAGGGATTGTCATCGTCGGTATCGACGTCGTCCTCGACAGTGTAGCTATCACTGTCGCTCTCGACAGCGGTACCGCTATCACTGTTGCTCTCGACAGCGGTATCGCTATCACTGTCGCTCTCGACAGTGGTTTCGATGCCCGTGTCATGTTGTCTGTCTTGTGGGTCGGAGTTGCCACCAAGGCTTGGTTGACGGGCCAGGCCGCATACCGGCGGTGTCTCCCGGGCTGCTCGAGGGGAAGTAGGGTCCTCAATGGAGCGGTCGCATGTGTCGTAATTATCACCAGGACGGAGGTTGCGTGACGCACGAGTGAAAGACTGTTGATGAGTTGACTGCTCAGGACTTCTTTCCGTTTGTGCAACAACCCTCAACAGCCTCTCCTCCAACTCGTCCGCAGCGAGAGGGCGTTCCTTAGGTGCACGATTTTTGCCGTCGTCGCCCATGGGATCCCGAGGGCTGTTTGTTGGAGTCTTTGCCAAACAAGACTCCGAACTCGGTCGAACGCTCGGTCGCGCTTTCTCAGAGCGTTCAAAAGTCTTTGATGTGACATTGATGGGCGGTTTATTGATCGTTGTTTTGCTGTAGCAGGATATAGTCGGCAAGGGTCTGGGCTTGAGTTGGTTGGGAAGAGGAGAACCCCGAGTGGTGGCAAGCCTTTGAGAGGAAACATTCCGAGGTTGCCAGGGCCTCGAGATAAATGCGGACAAGGGCATGGTGTCTCCTGTTGCTGCCCGGTATAGGTAGGATAAAGAGAAAGGTAAAGAATGGTGTTGGAAATAGCGGTTTGGCTGGCATTCAGTCGAGGTGGGCGCTTGAGTGGACTTGGAGTTCTTATGGGTATGGCCATCGAGAAGTGGGAGCTGACAAGACTTGACTGAATACCGTGGAGGGTCTAGCCTCTTGTCATCCCGCACGGCACCCCATGTGAGAGGTCAGAATATCAGCGAGCCCCAGCTCTGTCGAGACGCGTTCGACCTTGCTTAATAAAGCAATAGCGCCGCCACCGCAGAAGCAAGCATCAGATAAAGCAAGCCTCACCTGCATCACGAAGGGGAGTCGCGACGCGTCTCCTTCGTGCGACGTTGTGATTCGTGCTGCACGTAACCCCCTGCCGACACAGTGTCCATATCGTAACGCAGGGGTCCAACGATCGGCCAGCCCATGGAAAGATGTATCCACTAGCATCAACTGCCACAGTGTGCCAAGCGATCCTAAGATGATTGAGGGAAAGCATCGGCCCATCCTCGAGAATGGGCGCGGCCGCTGGATTGTCTCATACGAGTCTCCGAGGATTATCAGGCGGCGAGCTGCGGCGCCCATCGCGGGGAACGACATCTTACTGGCGCAGAACACATGACAAAGAGTTTCTCCCATCAGCCCCAAACATCTCAACAAAGGCAACGGTAGGAACACTAGAGAGATCAATCCGATATTAGAGAATCAAAGTATCGTACATTTGAAGAAGCAGTCTCCGCCCCCCAAGCCAAATCTCCTGAGCGCCATTGTCCGAGGCTACGGCTATGGAGGTTGGGGAACCTTGCCGACAACAACAGTTCTTCTAAAGCCAAGCCAACGGCCATGTGATATAATCGCTTTTCGAACGTCGCTCAGAAAGACGGTGACTCTCTCGGGGCTCCATCCCAATTGCTTGGCCGGAAAGTTAAGGAACGCCCCGAACGAGTCCCTGCCAGCACAATGCTCAGGTTCCACATCTGCAAAGCCCGAGGAAGAGAACTTCCGGGTATTGTACTTCCAAACCAGATTGAGTCTTCAGAGCTCTCGATAAAGCCTCCAATTCGAGTGCATTGGCCGGCCATGCGGAAAAGTCGCGGCCAGTCCTTGACATTACCGGTCATGTTACATATACGAACGTAGTCGAAAGACCTGGGACTCCAAGTCCAGTCTCGATTGCAATCATCGAGTTCACTGGCACCAGTCAGCAAAAGCCCATTCAAACCCGGTCAACGTCTCACAATTGAACGTTGGGCGGGACCCTAAGCGGCTTGATGGGAGCGATGTCTGTCCCAATGACCGTTGAACTAGGATGGGTCTCGGCAAACTGACTTCTTGTCCGTTAGCTTTGAAGACCTCGCCATGGATCGTTGATCGTCAAACGCACATAGCCCAAGAGCCTTGCAGTTAAGCACTGGTCAGTGTGAGGTCAGGTTACCAAGCCAGCGACCGTACCTACTCCAGTCCCTATATCGAGGACCAGCTGGCGCAACGTCAGCACACAAATTACCGATGGCCGGTGTGATAATACCTGAATATTCTCCTTCAGGGGCGCTAGGTGAAGGCTCCAGCCAGGCTCCTCCGTAGCACTCCAATACCTACTCATGTTAGGTATTGATAATTGTTCATCAGCTTGACTTACTTGGAATCCATCAGCTCCTGATATTTGTCGTCGGTAGGTGTGCTAATCGATCGCGTTAGCCAGAAGCGGTCAAGAAGCAGCCAACTGACCAAGAACAAGCCCTTTCGTATGCACTGGTGTACTTTCGGCCGTAGATGTATTTCGTACACAACTCCTCAGGGTCTAAGGTAGTGGTCGATTTATCATCGCCGCCAAAGGTTGAGTCGATATCGTCGTTATCGTCGGGCTCGCTTCCGTCGCCGGGAAACAAGTACGGCGGCTGTTCATGGGCCATCGGCGCGGTTGAACTTCGTCGTCGAGGTTCGTCGTGGTCGGCGTCGCAGTCGGGTTTCATCGTGCTCGGTCAGGCTGCTATGAGAGCATGAAAGGTTTCCCCTGTTGCAGCACCAGAGAAGCAATTGGGGTCCCAGAAAGAAATGACAAAGGAGGGCAGGTGAAGGGCGCTGTCAGGAAACTGCTGGTCATTGGTCATCGGGGACAAAAGAAGCAAGAAGGGACTGAAGAACAGTGAAGGGAAAATGACGGAGGCGTCAGGGTGCGCGCTAGCAATTATGGAATAGAGCTTAACAGAGCGAGTGCGGGTGAGATTGGTGCCAGCTGGAATCACCGAGTCAGACGAGGCCACTCTTCCATGGCGAGATGGATCGAAAGGAATCCCGACCCCGAGCCGGGCCATTTGCCAGCCGGTGGCATCGAGGCACCGTGTGGTCGAATT
>WESZ01000277.1:9244-22092 GCA_011033785.1 Fusarium cf. falciforme
GAATGCGAATGCCCCAAGGGAAAGGGACCCAACAGCAAGACCGGCGAATGCGAATGCCCCAAGGGAAAAGAACTCAACTACAAGACCGGCGAATGCGAATGCCCCAAGGGAAGGAAACCTCACCGCAAGACCGGCGAATGCGAATGCCCTGAAAGCCAGACACCTAACCGCAAGACCGGCAAATGCGAATGCCCCAAGGGAAAGAAACCCAACCACAAGACCGGCGAATGCGAATGCCCCAAGGGACAGCAGATGGACCCAAAGACCAAGCAATGTAAAAAATGCAAGGGTCAAATGATCTGGGACAGCTACAAGCAGAAGTGCAGTTGTCCCAAGGGGAAGAAGTTTGATCCTTACACGTGGCAGTGCAAGGGTGGTGGTCACTATGACTAATCATGGAGAGTGGTGGTTGACGGTTGTTTCGTGACATTCTGCGCGAGCCCATTTCCGGGCGCCCCGGCTTACGATCATTATGGGCCTTTCTTTGGTTGCGATGTTATGTGGTTGAGGAAAAGGTTGTCTTTTTTGTTTTTAAAAAAAAAGCAAGGGCAAAAAAAAGGAAGTTAGGAGACGCGTAATGTGTTGGGAGAGGATAGGGTCTTGGAGTTTCCTCTGTCATGTGGAGACATGTGCTTTAGGAAAGGGGGCTTTTCAACAATACCTCCATCATAATCAGATTGTTCAGCGTCGATGGAACGCTCAAAACTGAATGGAGTACCCTGGGCCTATCCTTCACCGTGTTGACGTGAACGACAAGCATCAGCGCCAGGGCGTGCGTAGGGAAGGGGCTCGCGAGAGTAACGAACTTGAAACGCCAAACTTGCACCTGTATCCTATGAAAAGCCGAGTTGAAAGTGGGAAATGTAATTTAAGTTCGGATCATGTTGATGTTGCGTTTGGGTAAAGAGGAAGAGCAAGCAATTTATTAGACACGAAGAACAGCGGGAGGCATATGGCTGGCGCTCCGAGTCCAAATCCACCAATATATTATGCATCCCGCGGCTACATATGTTTCTTTTCTAGGCTAGGGCTCTGAGCAGCGTATCTTGATAGGTGTAGGCGGACTGGTCGGCAGCCTGTCTGGGCGATAACATCGTCTTCGATTGCTGTTTCCGTGCTGACCAGCTCTCCTAGGAGATTAGGTAGCTGGGTCGGACAACTGCGGATGGCGTAGTTGAACCACTTGACTGGCAGCTCGACCTTTGAGGCTCTGAGACATTCCTGCAGTCTTTGCTTATTACCGATAAGCTTATTGCGGATTGTTGTATTGATGGGCCGGATAGCAAAGCCTGCGGTGGTGGATGTCCGGCATCTCCATTAGTCTCTGAAAATGGGGGATGAGAACAAACTGTCAAAAGCCACACCCAGGTGGCCACTTAAAAATCCTTGCGAGTCCGGTCAGGGTTACCAGCAGCACACTGCTGGCGCAGGAAACGCTGTCCTGCGATCGACCGAAATCGGCTTCCCGAATTTGAATGCGTCTGACACACGATCGTCACGACCCCGTTTCGGTGTTTGATGCTTCAGGAAACATCAAATACCAGTCCGGCAGGCCCAATCCGCATCGAGTAGCAAGAATTAGATAGACATTCTATTTGAGCCAATTTGAAACACTGACATTCTAAGATGTTATACTCTTCTAGTCTCTACAGCTCGCGCCCAGCGCTCCATGATTGCTGTTCATCCCACTAATGGCGCATTTTCCTGACCATCTGACGGCGCCTTGCCTTGCGCAGTCGCCTCTGCGTCACTTGATCTGATGAGCGTAGGATGACACCATGAGCCTTCTGAACATCGCTCCTGAAGTGGTCTAAATGCCGAAACTTTAGCTCGGCAACCCATACCTGCACCACCCCGTACAGGCACCGCTGGGCCTTAGTCAGCAACAACCCACTGTAACTCCTTTCCTCTCAGTGCCCTAAGGGCCCTATAACTTAGTACCTACAATAACTAATGGAAGACCTCCTACCTTTTCAATATTACAATTATGTGTCAAAAGTCTGTGTCCACCTGACGCGACTGCGTTTTCTCTAACCACTTCAACCCTTCACAACTTTTTACTATGATGTCAGAAACTCATTCTTTTAGCGATATTATATCCAGAAATCGCCAGAAAAACCATAAATTCTCTCCCGAAGCAAAAGCAGCTAGATTAGCGATGCTAGAAGTCGGTTTAAGCTAATGCGCTATCGCGCGTTAGTTTAAAACTAGTCACGGCGCTATCGCCAAAGTTCTTAAATGCTTCCGTGAGGCTAGTAATATTAAGAATAAGCTAAGATTAAGGTATCTTTTAATTCTTAATAAGGTATAAAAGCGCTATATTCTATATATAATTTACTAAGATTAATTTATCTCTTAGAATACTTTTATATCTAAGTTTAATAATAAAATAAGCTAATTAATAATCTAATATATTATAAAATATTATTATAAATATAAATAAAAAATAATAAAGAAATTAAAACTTAATATTAATAAAATAAGAAAATAACTTTAATTTATATATTTTTAATTATTATAAATTAATAAATATAAAAAAATATAATTATTTAAAATTAATAATAATATTAAGTTAATTACTTTTTAAATAATTAATTTTAATAAATTTTTTATTAATAATAAATTAAATAACTTTAATATTTTTTTAAAAAGCTTATAAAAATATAATTAAAAACTTATTAATAAAAGAAATTATATTAAATTATTAATTTTAATAATATTCTAAGTAAAAATTTAAAAATTAAAAAAATATTTATTATTTTTATAAAATATAACTCTTTAGCTTTTAAAAATAAATATTTCTCTTTAAATTATAAAATTATATATTAAATTTTTTTTTTTTTTTTATATATAATAATATTAAAAAGTTTTAATAAAATAATATTAATATTTATTAATTAAAAGAAATTATTATATAGCTTAAATACTATAATATTATTTTTTTAAATTAATTAATTTATTTACTTAATATAAGCTAAATTAAAAACCTTTAAAATATCCTAAAGAGGTAATTATATAAAATATTTCCTTATTTAAGAAATCTAAAAAATAACTATACTAGTAAGGTTAAATTCTTATAATATATTAAGATTATATAGAATTTTATTCCCTAGAGCATAATTTAAGAGCTTTTAGAGTTAATTAAGTAATAATTATAGACTATAATATAAGTATGGGGTTAATATATTAAATATTAAAGAGGAGAATTAAGGCATTATTTTAATATATTATTTATTTAAATTAGACTTTATTTTCGCTAGGAATATATAAGTAAAGTTATATAGCTGAAATATATGCGTTATGCGATAGGTGGGGTAGATATAGACTTTTAATAGGTTACTCTATCCCTCGCGAGAGGAGCTTAAGCTTGATCTTGCAATTTACGCAACAATTAGTCGTTATAAATACATTATTCGACGTTCGCATTCACAATGGAGACGCTCTGAGCGGCCTACTATCCTATATGCTTGCAATCGCTGGCGTCAAGGCTACTAATTTTCAATCCTTGCCAAATAAAACTCATACGAGCTTTGGTATCTCCAACAACGCAACGAAGCCCAATTTTCCCACCATAACCACGGGCCCCGGGAGCCCCGAGTGCCCCCTAGCCAGCAGCCACAAGAGCCACAAGAGCCGCAAGAGCCATTAGAGAAGAAATTGCCCACTTGTAGTAAATGTCATATAGAAGGTCCTTGAAGGGGCGCAAAATGCTGTATTTTACATGGTCAAGATAGCCCTTGGAGCATTGAGAGGAAAGGAGTTACAGTGGGTTATTGCTGACTAAGGCCCAGCGGTGTATGTATGAAGCGGTGCAGGCAGGTATGGGTTGCCCTTTAGCTCTGTACGCTTAGTAAGAACTAAAGAGGCTTTGAAAGTACTCTTTGATGAAAGCAGGCAATGGATTTCATTCTGCACCCTAACATTATACTGTACCCGGTTCTGCAACTGCGCGATGATAAGTTAATAAGCTCTTCAGATCTCGCATCCGGCTATTAATTCCCATTTCCTTCGTGATATCGTCAGTTGCAGGGCTATAGAATTAAATACCATGCATAACTACTCTTTCGCCAACCCCCTACTCTTTGGCTATATATATAAAAAAAAGAAAAAGCACTACTAAAGCTTATTAACTTTACTTATACTAAAGTTAGCTAAAGTAAATAGCTATCTAAAAGAAGTTACCTTTATTAATTATTATTTTATGATTTTATGCTACTTAAAATAGGAATTAAAGTATCTTAATTAATATCTTAGTAATTTTAATAATAAAGGCTCTATACTTAAACCCTAAGGTCTTAATAGGCTTAAATCTATAAGGTTTGTTTATATAATTATTAATAGCTTTAATAACGCGCTAAAACTAGCTCTACTTATAATAAATAGCTTATATCTTAATTAGCTAAAGAGGTTAAAATCTAACCCTTTTATATAATAGCTTTTTTTTTTAATATTAATCTTTTAATTACTCTTATAATTCTTAATTTCTTAAAGAGATTAAAAATACTTTTATTATCCTTATAAGAAGAGGTTTAATTATAATTAATAATAACTATTATAACTAATTAATTAACTAATCTCTAACTAGCTAATTAATTAATAAAATATTAATAAAATTATAATAGCTTTCTATATAGATCTTTAACTAGATAATTAAAGCAATATAGCTAATACCTATTAGTATACCTTTTAATAAGACTAAGATAACCTTACTAAAGAGGTCTATAAGCTTTATAAGGGTATAAAAAGCACTTATAATAAGCTATAAGTAATAATATTAAATAAAAGCCTTAGTAATATTAAGATTAATATATAGCTTAGTAATTTAATCTTAGTTAAACTTATAATTTTTAATTATAATATTTTCTTTTTACTTAACATACTTAATAAGTAAGCTGTACAGACAAGTGAGCTATATACCTATACTGTGCACCTAAAAATAATAAACCTTAAATCTCTAAAAACTAATATAAGATAGTTATAGACTTAAAAGAAGTATTTTTATAATTCTAACTAAAGACATTATAACCTTATAATTCTTCTAGATTTTTAAAAAAATATTTTAATTTTTAAAATATTAAAAACTAAAAAAAAACAGTGCGAATAAGAAATTCCTAAATAACTTACTAACTAATTTTTTTAAAAATCTTAAAAAATCATTTAGATAGTTTAGATTTTTTAAAAAAAACTATATTTTAAGCTTTAAGTTTATAAGAGCTAAAAATGGATTTTTTAGAAATTTTTAAACTAATTTTAAAATCAGGTATAAATACTAAGAAATTTCAAAGTATATAGCTCACTTAAGTATATAGCTCACTTATCAAGTACGTTAGCCTTTTTTTATTTAATTATAATATTAATAAAGGATTTAATTTTATTAAAAAAGAGTTTTTTTTTTAGTAAAAGCTCTTAAAAAAAAATAAAAAAAAAATAAAATTTTATTAATAAAGATATTAGGTTCCTTAAGGGCTTATAAGATAATAACTAATATAAGAAATAAGTTATAATACTTATAATTAGTATTAAGACCTTTTATAGCGCTAAATAAAATAATTAAGAAAGTCTTATTATAGCTAGCTAGGATCTAGCTATATAGCTATAGGTATAACTATATTAGGAAATAGGGGTTATTAGTATTATAGGTTTTAAAGGGATTAATTCCTAGAGTTAGTATTAGAATCTTATTAAATATAAAAAGAATTAGCGCTAGGGCTTAGCGCTAAATTAAAAATTAGTAATAAATAAAAGTCTATAGGTTTAATTAATTAAACCTATGAAATTAAATATATAATATATATATCTTAGCTTATATAAATATATAAATAATAATAATTTTAATAATAAGTTTAATAATAAACTTTTATTAATTAGAAAAATAATTAAAAGTTATTATTTTTTATACTATAAGGCTATATAGGATATATAATATATATAAGCTATATTATTAAAAATTATTAGTCTAATTAGTAAGCTACTTATTACTCTTTCTTATATTTTTAGTTTTTATTTTTACTAATAATAAAAAAGTACTTATCTTATAGCCTAGATAGGAATATATAAAGGAAGATAGAATTAAAACTATATTATATATTATAAATAATAACTTTCTACCCCCTTAAGTAGCTTAGAGACAGGGAGTATTATAAAGAACTCTAATTAATAGACTTAATAGCTGCGGGGTAGTTAAAAAATAGGTTTACCCTTGCTAATATTTATCTAGGAGCTAAGAGGATAGGTTAGCTTTCTAGATCCTCTATTAGGAATCCTCGGGCTATGCTCTATCTTATAATTAGATTATATCTATAATAGTCTAAAGGGTCTTATCATAGCTATAACATGGGCTGCTATGACCCTCGTGGTTATATTATATAGTCTCTATAAATCCCTAGACCTAGTATACCTATTAGGTATTAAACTAATACTATACTAGAACTATATAAATCTAGGACTAATATAAGTTAAAAATAATATTATTCTAACTTATAATTAGTCCAAAGTATACTATATAAGTATATAAAATATAATTATTTATATTTTCTTATATATTAATTACCTTAGCTATTAATATAACTTAGTTATTATAAAATACCTTATTTCTAAGAAGGTATTTTATAAATAAAATTCTAGAAAAGCAAGCTTATTAGATATAAGCCTAAAATTATACTACCCTATATTTTAGCTTATGCACTTTTCTATAGATTGCTTCCCTAAGCAATAGCTGCTTAGATAAGCAAGATATAAGGGAGTATTAATATTGCCCTTTCTGGATTTATTTCCCGTTTAGGAAGGTTATGTAACTTCGGACTTAGGGCTTTATTATAAGCCCGATAACGCCGTTAAACTCATTTCTTGCTATAGGGTATTTCCTATCCGGTTTTAAATATCCTAGTTTAAAACCCTATAGGTTTTAATATCTATTATGCTATAACTCGGCTTCTTGTTATTTGTTATTAGTAAAACTAATAGGGTTTTAGAGCCCGGAATTAGGACTATCCGGCGGTATAACTCTTATCTGAATCGGGCTAATAGATTCCGAGCAATTTGCTATATAAGCTATATACCTTCTCTTAGAAATAGCTCCTTAGATCTTTAACTAATATAGACAATAAGAATACTAATCAGAAGCTGGTCTTTTCTATTCTAATCCTATCTTACTTTTAACCCACTTTTATTGCTCTATAATTCCTTACCTAGCTAATTAGCTTTATATAAGGACTAATTCTACTGCCTATTTACCTCCTATCTCTATTACCTACCCTATAGTCTTTAAAGACTATATTTCCTTTATTTTTTAGTCTTTTATATATATAAAATTACTTAATAGCCTAAGATAGCTTAATATTTATTTCTCTTAACTTATAGCTCTTTATAAGGCTTTAATATTTATCCTTATAGTTTATAAAAGCCTTATTAAGATTATTTTATTACTTTATATATTATTTTTATTATATTTTATTTAATATTATATTAACTCTATAGTAATCTTAGAAAAATTAATTAAATACTTTTAGTTTTTTAATATATTTTAATTTTTATATTTTAATTTTTAATAATATTATAATATATATTTATAATTAAGTAATAATAAATAAAAGTATATTTTATTATAAAATTTTTTATTACAGCTATGACTTCTTAGGTCATATAAAGCTAGGTAGGTAAGATAGTTATATTATACTAAAGCTTACTAGAACTAAGATAATTAAAGCCATAGCGAAATATAAAGGATTCCTTTGTCTTACCCTGCTAAGATGGTTAGGGCATATAAACCTATTATTACGCGGACTTTAAATAAAGCCGCATAATAATTATCCCCCCCCTCTAAGCTAGATATCTTAGCTAGAAGTAGGTCTATATTAAAACTTCTTTAATAGTGCTAAATAGCTAGTAATTATTAATAATAATAGTTTTATTTTTTATTAATAATAAAGTATATTTTCTCTTTATTTACCTTAGTAATAAGAGAGTAATTTAATATTATTTTTATAATATTTCTTTTTATTATTAAAATAATAATATATATAAAAATCTTTTTTTTTTATATATCTTTATAATATATTTCCTTTTTTATAGCTCTTATCTTCTTAAAGTATTTCTCTCTTAATATCTTAGTAATTTTTTTTTAATTCTTTAATAAGATACTAAGTAATAAAAAGACTAGCTATATTACTTACTTTTTCTTAATAGAGATTAATTATTAGTATATAAAGTATTTTTACTTAGTAATTAAGACTAAGGGTATTATTATTAATTCTTTAAATCCCTCTTAAATCCCCTTTTAATATATTATAATTACCTATAGGTATATTAATATTATTTCTTCTTATTATATTAAATATAATAAAAATAATAATATTTATCTTATATATATATCTCTCTTAATCTTATAGTTTATTAATATTACCTTAGTAATTATTTAGCTAACCTATAGGGAAGCCCTCTTATTATCCTTAAGGGCGATTTTTAAGAGCTCTATTATATATTATCTTATATTAATTTTACTTATATTATACCTATTAATCCTAATATTAAGGATAATAATATTACTAAGTAATACCTCCTTAATAAGATTACCTTTTATTATTTTATTATTATTATTAATTAATTTTATTAGGCCTTTTATACCCTTAAGATTATTTATTATTTTATATATAAGATTACTAGAATAAAGAAGGCTATATAAGTAAGTTATTTATTTATTATATTTTTAATATAGCTTTTTAATATTTTTATAAATTTTAGGTAATTATTATAATATATAAAAATATTATTATTAATTATTAGGATTATTTAGTTATTATATTTTATCTCCTTAAGATAAATATAATATATTTATATTTTCTTTATAGCTTCTTTATAGTTTTATTAATATTTCTTTAAGATAAAAATATTTAGCTTATTTAATACTATATTTAGGTTTTAGCCTTTTATTCCTCTAATATTAAGTATAATATATAGATAATTACTTAATTTACTTTTTATTAAGAGATTAAGGCTATTATTAACCTTAATAATAATAATAATAAGGTTTATAATATACTTTACTTAGCTCTCTCTTACTAAGAGTAATACTATTAGAATATATATAGCTTAGTCTTTCTTTTCTCTTAAGTTATTATTTTAATATAAGTTCCCTAGTATTTTAATATATAGGTATAATTATATAATTAATTAATTTATTTTTAGGTTAATAGCTTAATTAAGTTTATAAATACCTATAGTAATTATTACTTATTTATATTATTAATTTTCTTAATATACTTTTTATTATAATTATTTTATATTTTTTTTTTTTTTTTATTTTACTTTTATTATAATTTCTTATTATTTATATATAGCTTCTTATATATATTTTATATTATTTATATTAACCTATTAATTATATTCTATTAATTACCCTTTTTATTTAATTAAATAATAAGTTTAGCCTTTAATTTCTTTTTCTTATTTAATTTTTTTAATTTTATATTTTTTTTTTTTTTATTAAGGTTAGGTATTAATAAATTTTCTTTATTTTATTCTTAGTATTATACCTAGGGTTTAAGAAGGCTAATATAAAAGATATTATAAAGTTAAGAATATTTATTTAATAAGGTAAGGTAATAGGCTTATTTATTAATCCTTTTAAGGATCTTAAATAATTTAATATATCTAAGTAATAATTTCTTTTTTTTTTCTTTTAATTTAAGATTTCTAATAAATAATACTATAAGGTTTTTTTATTTAAAATCTATAAATTTATAATAAAAATTATAATATTTTACCCTTTTTTTAATAATCTTTTATTAAGACTATTAGAGTTTCTTTTTAATTTCTTATAAGTATATTAGCTATATTTTAACTTTTAGTACTTAATGCCTTAATAAATCTTTATTAAGAGCTAACTAAAATTCTAGGTTATAGCTTATAAATATATTATTTAGGGAGATATTAGTTATTTTATTAAAGGCTATATTATATATAAATTATATTATTAATAAGAGCTTAGGCTATTTCTCTTAATAATTTATTATAAAATATTATAAGTAATATTTAATTATTTAATTTATATATTTTATTTAGCTATTAATTTAGGGGTAAAATATTATTAAAAGCCTCTATTTAATCTAAGATATATAATATAGCTTTAATTAGAACTTACTTATAAAAATAAGCCCTTAATTTATAATAATTCCTTATAGTGCTTTATAATATAGTTTTATCTCTATATAGAAAAGCTCTATAAGGTCTATTATAATTATTATAATATTAATAAAGAAGAATATAATATATTTTATATACCTATCTATTATACCTAGAATTATATTAACCTTTTTATTTTTATATATAATAAGAGGTAATCCTATAATAAAGTCTATAAAGAGTTTTATTATAAATTATTATAAAATTAATAGGCTTTTTAGCTTATTATATAAGTAATACCTCTTAGTAATTACCTTTTAATATATTATATATATCTATATATATTTTTTAATATTTATATATATAGCCTTTTAATAAAATTTATACTTTAAGAGTTTAATAGTTCTCTTAGTATTAAAATATCTTACTAGAGGGTCCTTATAATATAAATAGAGGATATTTTTCTATAGTATAGGGTCCCTAGGGATATATACTTAGCCTCTAAAAGATAAAAGCCTATCCTCCCTTATAGTCTATATAATAGGGTTTTTTTTTTTTTTTTTTAGGCTTTATAATATTTTCTTATAATTTCCTTAGAGTTTTTATTTTATATTACTTTAATTAATTTTATAAATAAATTAAATAATTATATTTATATTAATAACTCTTTTATTAATATTAATTAAATTACTTATATTAATATAAAATTAATAACTCTTAATTTTATTTTTACTTATCTTAAGAATTAATCTAAGTTAAGTATAATTTTAATATTAATTCTTAGAGGTTAAATAAGGAGTTTTTTTTCCCCTAAGGATTACTTATTTACCTTAATTCCTCCTAAGGTCTAAGACTTTATTACTCTTAAAGTAAGTTATATACTTAGCCTTATTGCTTTTACTTAGGCTTATATAATAGCTTAAATCTTAGCTATTTTATATTTAAGTACTTTAAGTAATTTAATATTTTAAGTCTCTTTTAAGATATATCTTAGTAGTCTTAATAATATATTAATAAGGTTTATTTTACCTTTATAATATTTAATTATAAAATTATATAATATAAGATAGATATATTATCTTATTTATTATTTATTAAGCCTAGGTATTTTTATAAAAGCTTATAAGGTTTAGTAATTACTAAGGATTTTAATTTAATTTAAGGCCTCTTTTAAGTAATATTATTAGTATTTAAATAACTTAATAATAATTATTATTTCTTAATCTAAGATATTATAATTAAGTTTTATTTAATTAAACTTTTTTAATTAAAAGGTAATTAAGTATTATTTATCTTAGTTATTAGGTTAAGAGAAAATATTTATTATTATTACTTTAAATATATTTATTTTTACTTTTATTAATTATATTAAATTAAAGTATTATAAGAATAATATTTTTTAAAATTTTATAATAAGCTAATAAAATATTATTTTTTCCTTATTATTTAGGTAATATCTCCTTAGCTTCTTTTTATTTATATTTCCCTTTATAAGGCTTATAAGTAGTTTTATTACTTTTAAGTATTTATAGATAAAGTATTTATAAAAATTATAAAATCTAAGGAAGACTTAAATTTCTTTATATATTATAGGCTTAGGCTAATTAATAATTATCTTTACCTATAAAGGGTTTATTAAAGCCTCTTTATTTAATAAGATAAACCCTAAGAATTTTATTTCTTATTAATAAAAGGAATACTTTAATAACTTAATATATAATTTTATCTTTTATATATAACTTAATATTTCTTTAATAGCTTTTATATAAGATTTTTTATCTTTTAAATAAATAAAGATATTATTTAAATATATTATATAAATTATATTAAGAAGTCTATAAAGGGCTTAATAAATATAATATTAAAAAATAGCTAATATATTTATAAGCCTAAAGGGTATAATTAAGTACTTATAATAGCTATAATATATATAAAATATAATCTTTTATTTATTACTTTTTTNTATATAAATTATATTAAGAAGTCTATAAAGGGCTTAATAAATATAATATTAAAAAATAGCTAATATATTTATAAGCCTAAAGGGTATAATTAAGTACTTATAATAGCTATAATATATATAAAATATAATCTTTTATTTATTACTTTTTTTAATATAAATATAATAATATATATTTTTTATATTAATCTTAGAGAGGTATTTAATACCTTATATTTTATTAATAATCTCTAAAATTAAAGGGAAAGAGTAATAATTCTTAATAATATTAATATTAAGACTCTTATAATTAATATAAAGGTAAAGCCTCTTATCTTTTTTAAGGATAAAAAGAATAAATGCCCTTATAAGACTCTTAGAGGGTTTAATATATCTCTTTTGTATATTATTAGTAATATATTCTTATAACTTTATTAATTTAATATAAGAGAGAAAATAAATTAATTTATAAGGGGGTTTTTTATTTTTAATAAGTTTAATAATATAATTAGTCCCTTTATATTAGGGTAGCTTATTAGCTTTTTTATAGCTAAAGATATTTATTTTATTTTATAACTTAAGGGGGAAAATAAAATCTCTTAGAGGTTTTATTAAATCTCTATTAGGTAATAAATAGGGTTTTTTATATAATATAATAAGAAAGATCTAATTAAGGTTTTTTATTTTTTTATAAAATTTTTAAATTAATAAAATTTTAATATTTTTTATTTTTTTTTTAAATTATTAATATTATTTTTTATTATTAATTATAATTAAAAGGTTAATAATA
>WESZ01000293.1:0-21799 GCA_011033785.1 Fusarium cf. falciforme
CTTTATTATTTAATTAAGATATAATAAGTTATTAAGAATTAATTAATTAAATAGAGATAATATAAGTTAAGGGATTTTTATTATACTTAATTAACTATTATATTTACTATATATATATATTAATACCTTTTTTTATAATATATAGGGCCTTTTATAGTATTATTAGCTATTTTTCCGCTTATAGCCCTTTTATAAATAAATCTCTTAGTTTTTTTAATAATATATAGCTAATATAATTATACTTATAGTTATTATTATTATATACTTTATAGTTATATATATTATCTTAGTAATATAGCTAATCTTAGTATTATTATTTTTACTCTTATCTTAGGTCTTTTTTATTATCTAATTAAGTTATTAGTTATTAATCTTTTAGTTTTTTTTATTCTTCTTAACTAACTTACTTCTATTAGTCTTTAACTTTATAAATAATCTATTTATACTTTTAAATAGCTCTATATAATTCTTCTTTATACTTAGTATATATAATATTAATAATATTATATTAATAAAATACTTAATATTCTTTTATTTTATATTATATATAAGGTTTATTATTAGGTTAAGTTAATAAGGTAATAAAGAAATAATCTTACTCTTATTTTTTTTTCTTAATACTCTTTATATTAATAATATTAATAAAATATCTATAAGATATTAAGGTATTTCTTATATATTAGGTATATCTATATATTATTTTATAAATTAAAGAATATTTCTTAATATTATAGGTTTTTAGCTAATTCTTTATAATAGGCTCTAATATAGATTTCTTATTTATATATAATATCTATATATTCTTATACTATCTAGATATACCTTTCTTATAGGCTATTTTAATATTAATTATTATTTTTATTATATAATNAGATATTAAGGTATTTCTTATATATTAGGTATATCTATATATTATTTTATAAATTAAAGAATATTTCTTAATATTATAGGTTTTTAGCTAATTCTTTATAATAGGCTCTAATATAGATTTCTTATTTATATATAATATCTATATATTCTTATACTATCTAGATATACCTTTCTTATAGGCTATTTTAATATTAATTATTATTTTTATTATATAATTATAGGTAATCTTCTTTTATTTATAGCTCTTTATTATTCTTTTAGTGCTTTTATTATTAAAAGTATTCCTTATATAATTCTTTTTATAATTTCTTAATATTATATTTAAACTTAATCTAATTAATATTACTATTATTTATTTTAATAATCTAACTATTATATAATAATTTACTTTATTAATCTATCTTTTATTATTTATAAATCTTATTATATTCTTAAGATACCTTAACTTAATATTAGAGGTATAAGGTATAATTATATTATATAGGATTATTTTATTTATAATCCCTTTAGTAGATTATAATAAANGATACCTTAACTTAATATTAGAGGTATAAGGTATAATTATATTATATAGGATTATTTTATTTATAATCCCTTTAGTAGATTATAATAAATATTAAAACTTATTTCTTCTTTTTATATCTTATAATCTACTTCTTATAAAAAAAGCCCTTTATAATAGCTTCTTAAAAATTAGCTTATTTATTTATTATTAAAGGTATTTATTATTTTTATTTTATTAATATTATTTTTTTTTTTTATTTAAGTTTCTTAGTAATTATAATAATAATTTTTTTATTATTTATTATATCTAATATAAGGTTTTCTTATTTTATTAATTCTAAGAGTAATTATTATTATATATCTTAGGTTTTTTTTAGTTATTTCTTTATTTATCTTACTTAATTATAAATTACTTTAATATTTAGTTTTTATTTATATTTATCTTTATTTTTCTTTATTAATATATTATATTTATTTTATAATATTATAATAAGTTTAATTATTTAAATCGCAGTTTAGGGTTTTTTATTTTCTTATTAGACTTATTATATTATATTTATATATTTCTTACCTTCTAAGAGGAATTATTATTAGTTTAATTAATAATATCCCTTTTTAATATCTTATTATTTTTTATAATAAACCTTCTTAATATAATTTATTTTATTATAATATTAATATTTTAAGCTATAATAATCCTATTTACCCTTTTATATAGCTCTAAGTATTATAAGGCTAGCTTTAATACTATAAGAGATATTATTACTTTTTTTTTTATCTTAATTAATATTAAACTATAGGTTATTAATTTTATTATTATTAAATTTAAGGTTATATAGTTTTTTTTATAAAATTTATTAATTATTAATTTTAATTACCTTATTAATATAATTAATAAGGTTATTAAGTTAATTTTTTTTATAGAGTTTTACTTAGATTTTTTTTTTAAGTCTATTAAAGAAAAATAATATTAAAGGTTTTTAGTCTTAATTAAGCTTTAAGGCAAATTAGAGATACTTTATTTTATATTCTAAGGCTAAGTAGGTTTATCTAAGTGCCTTAATCTCTCTTTTAGTTTATACTTTTTTATTAATTATTTTAAATACTTATTAAAGTATAGCCTTAAAGGTTTTAAAGCTAAAATAGAAATTAATAGTTTTAAATAAAAATTTAATAAATAAGGTAATAAGATATTTCATTATAATAAGTTTAAATTAGGCTATAATATACTTAGTAAATTATCTTATAGTATATTAGACCTTATTAGATACTAAGTTAAATTATATTAAATAATACATTATAAAAGCACATAGCTATATAAGGAATATAAGTAGCTTATAGGCGGTTTTATTAAATTTTTCTAGGGGGTCTAACTTTAAGATTTCTCTTATATCCTTATTTCTTATAATAATAATTACTATATTATTAACTTCTTAGATATTATTTATATATTAGGTATTTTATACTTATTATATCTTACCTATTCTCTTAATAAGGTTATAGAGCCTATTTATTTTAATACTTATAGTAATAATTTATACGTAGAGTTATTTAATATCTTTATTATTATTATTATTATCCTTTATTTCCTTATTAATTAAGGTAGCTTAGATAAATATAAGTAAGTAATTAATAGGTAGAACTTATTAGTAATTATTTATAAGAGTAGCCTAGGTAGCTATTATATTTAATATTATTTAAGGTAATATAGGTATTTTACTAAATAAGAGCTATTAATATATAATAATTATATATATTCCTAAGGGATAAACTAATTATATTAGGTTTATATTAATAAATAAAGTAATCGCGCTATCTTAAATAAAGGGGGGTATTATATCTAATAATATACTTAAAGGTATTAAGGGTAACTAAGTTATATTAATAGCTAAGGTAGCTACTATATAAAAGAGTATAATAAATATATTTTATATACTTAGATATAACTTATAATTATAAGTTATAGCTTATAGTAAGTTATAAGTCTTTCTATAAGTTTAGGTTAGGCTTATAGTTTATATTATAAGTTGTTAACCCTAATTGGTTATTTCCTTATAGGGTATATATGACCTGGGTTAGTGCTATAATACCTTAAAGCTTAATTAGGACTAAAAACCCTTAATATTATTTTTCTTTAATAGACTTAAAAAAGAGGTCTAAGTAAAACTTTATAAAAAGAATTAACTTAATAACCTTATTAATTATATTAATAAGGTAATTAAGATTAATAATTAATAATTCTTATAAAAAAAATTATAAGACCTTAAGTTTAATAATAATAAGGCTAATAACTTATAATTTAATATTAATTAAGGTAAGAAAAAAAGTAATAATACCTTATATAATATTAAAGCTAGCCTTATAGTACTTAGAGCTATATAAAAGGGCAAATAGGATTATTATAGCCTTAAATATTAATATTATTATAAAATAAATTATATTAAAAAAGTTTATTATAAGAAATAATAAGATATTAAGAAAAGATATTATTAATTAAATTAATAATAATTCCTTTTAGAAAATAAAAAATATATAAATATAATATAATAAGTCTAATAAGAAAATAAAAAACCTTAAATTATAATTTAAATAATTAAATTTATTATAATATTATAAAATAAATATAATATATTAATAAAAAGAGATAAAAATAAATATAAATAAAAATTAAATATTAAAATAGCCTATAATTAAGTAAGATAAATAAAGGAATAATTAAAAAAAACCTAAGATATATAATAATAATTACTTTTAAAATTAATAAAATAAGAAAACCTTAGGCTAGATATAATAAATAATAAAAAGGTTATTATTATAATTACTAGGAAACTTAAATAAAAAGAAGTAATATTAATAAGATAAAAATAATAAATACCCCTAATAATAAATAAATAAGCTAACTTTTAGGAAGTTATTATAAAAGGCTTTTCTTATAAGAAGTAGATTATAAGATATAAAAAGAAGAAATAAGTTTTAATATTTATTATAATCTACTAAAGGGATTATAAATAAAATAATCCTATATAATATAATTATACCTTATACCTCTAATATTAAGTTAAGGTATCCTAAGAGTATAATAAGATTTATAAATAATAAAAAATAAATTAATAAAGTAAATTATTATATAATAGTTAGATTATTAAAATAAATAATAGTAATATTAATTAGACTAAGTTTAAATATAATATTAAGAAATTATAAAAAGAATTATATAAGGAATACTTTTAATAATAAAAGCATTAAAAGAATAATAAAGAGCTATAAATAAAAGAAGATTACCTATAATTATATAATAAAAATAATAACTAATATTAAAATAGCCTATAAGAAAGGTATATCTAAATAGTATAAGAATATATAGATATTATATATAAATAAGAAATCTATATTAAAGCCTATTATAAAGAATTAGCTAAAAACCTATAATATTAAGAAATATTTTTTAATTTATAAAATAATATATAGATATACCTAATATATAAGAAATACCTTAATATCTTATAGATATTTTATTAATATTATTAATATAAAGAGTATTAAGAAAAAAAAATAAAAGTAAGATTATTTCTTTATTGCCTTATTAACTTAACCTAATAATAAACCTTATATATAATATAAAATAAAAAAATATTAAGTATTTTATTAATATAATATTATTAATATTATATATACTAAGTATAAAAAAGAATTATATAGAGCTATTTAAAAGTATAAATAGATTATTTATAAAGTTAAAGACTAATAGAAATAAGTTAGCTAAAAAGAATAAAAAAAACTAAAAGATTAATAATTAATAACTTAATTAAATAATAAAAAAGACCTAAGATAAGAGTAAGAATAATAATACTAAGATTAGCTATATTACTAAGATAATATATATAACTATAAAATATATAATAATAATAACTATAAGTATAATTATATTAGCTATATATTATTAAAAAAACTAAGAGATTTATTTATAAAAGGGCTATAGGCGGAAAAATAGCTAATAATACTATAAAAGGCCCTATATATTATAAAAAAAGGTATTAATATATATATATAGTAAATATAATAGTTAATTAAGTATAATAAAAATCCCTTAACTTATATTATCTCTATTTAATTAATTAATTCTTAATAACTTATTATATCTTAATTAAATAATAAAGCTAGATTACTTCTTATATTTTAGNATAAAAATCCCTTAACTTATATTATCTCTATTTAATTAATTAATTCTTAATAACTTATTATATCTTAATTAAATAATAAAGCTAGATTACTTCTTATATTTTAGGCCCTTAAGAATAACTAAAAATTAAGCCTTTAATACGCTATAGAGATATATAATATTAACTAGATAAGGCTATAGCGCTAATAATAAGGTATTTAATTTAAATATAATATCTTTAATAAATTATATTACTTATTTAATCTAAAGGAATAGATTTTTATTTATTTTATTTTTAACTTAGATTTATAAGGATTCCCCCCCTAGCTTTATAATATTAAAAAAATAACTAATTAATTACTTATTAATTATAATATATTATTAATTAATATATATTAGGCTTTATATTTTATTAAATAATACTTAGAGCTTAAGATATATTTTTTTTATAAATATAATTATTAAAGAGCTAAATATAAAGATCTAATTATTATTTATAATTAATTTAAGTTTATAATAAATATAATTATAAAATATAATATCTAATTAAATAATATTTATAACTTTAATAAGATAGGCTTTCTTATAAATATAATTATAAATAAAATAATTATTATAAGCTTAAAAAAATATTTAAAGCTAAAATTAATATAGCCTAGAAACTAAGAATAAATTATAATTATTTAAGTAATTAATATAAAAGGCTAAGTAATTTAATTATTTATTNTTATAAATATAATTATAAATAAAATAATTATTATAAGCTTAAAAAAATATTTAAAGCTAAAATTAATATAGCCTAGAAACTAAGAATAAATTATAATTATTTAAGTAATTAATATAAAAGGCTAAGTAATTTAATTATTTATTATTAATATAAGCTAATATTATTTTATTAATTAATATTAAAAAAATAACCTTTTAAGTAATTAAGTAATTATAATAACTTAAAATAATTAAATTAATAATAAGATTAATCTTAAGTAATTAAAATACTTTAATTAATATATAATTAATTAATTAATTAATTCTTATTATTTTTTAATCTTTAATAGCTATAAAAATTATTTATTAATTAAATTTAAGAGATATTATAAAAAAAAAAAGATTATTTAGCTTTATATATTATTTTATTCCTTTTATTTATTTTAATTTCTTAATATTAAGTACTTTAAGTTATTAAAAAGGGCTTATAATTAAAAAATAAANAAATATCTAATTAGATATTTTATAACTTATATTTTAAAAATTAAGTTTTTTTTAGCCTTTTATATTATATATAAGGCTATTATAATAAAAAGAAATATTAAGGGGGTTTTTAAAAGAGCTAATTTTATTCCCCTTAACCTAGAAATTATAGTCTTAAAGCTTAATATATAGCTATAGACTTTAATACCTACTAAGGAGGGATCTAAGCCTTTAACCTCTTAGGTCTTAAGGACCTTAAGGATTATATTTAAGGCTAGATTTTAATTTAAATACCTTAAAAAATAAATTAAAAGGCATTAAAGTAGCTCCCTAGAGTTAATCTTTAAAGCCTTAAGGCCTCTTAAGAAGGGGATAAAAATAATTATATATTANGGACCTTAAGGATTATATTTAAGGCTAGATTTTAATTTAAATACCTTAAAAAATAAATTAAAAGGCATTAAAGTAGCTCCCTAGAGTTAATCTTTAAAGCCTTAAGGCCTCTTAAGAAGGGGATAAAAATAATTATATATTAAATTATTTTATTTATTATTAAAAATAAAGACCTTTAAGAGGTAAATAAAATATTTAATTAATACTAAAAAGTAAAAAAAACTTAGCTATAAAAAAAAAATTATAATAATAAAAAAAAAAAATAAGTAATTAATTAAATAAATATTAATATATAAATAATAGCTAAATTATTAAGATATAATAATTAAAAAAAGTTAATATAACTAAGGGTTTAATATTATAATATTTATAATTAGCCTAGCTATAATATAAAGACCTATTAGGTAATAATTAAGATATCTAAGGAAAAATATAATAAGTAATTTTAATTAATTAATTAATTTATTATATTTTTATTANAATAAATATTAATATATAAATAATAGCTAAATTATTAAGATATAATAATTAAAAAAGGTTAATATAACTAAGGGTTTAATATTATAATATTTATAGCTAGCCTAATTATAATATAAGGACCTATTAAATAATAATTAAAATATCTAAGGAAAAATATAATAAATAGTATAAACTAATTAAATAATTTATAGTATTTTTATTATAATTCTTATTAAGATAGCTAAGATTTTTAATATACTTACTTATTTAATATACTTACTATAGATATATATATTTATATATATGTAATAAAATTTATAACTTAGTATTTGTATTTATAATTTAAATTTAAAGTATTTTAATAATACTTATATATATATATATATTTTAGATTATTTTCTATTTTAAATATCTTAAAGAGTTATAATATAAAAGCTATTTTCTTTATTATATTTTCTAATATCTAAGTTAGGTTTTTTATTAATTATATTTGCTTATTTATTTTTATTTTCTTAAGATAAGTAATACTACAATTAATTTTTAAGAGATATATAATATATAATAGTTTTAATTTAGTTAATAATAAACCTTATATATAATATAAGATCTAGAAAAATACGGGTTTTATTAATATAATATTATTAATATTCCTTATATATACTATTATAATAAATTATATTATATAATTTAAAAATATAATAAGGTTATATATAAAATTAAAAACTGCTTAAAGGTAGTTAGCTAAGAAAAGTAAAATACCCTTAAGAGTAAATACAAATAATAATATTAATATTAGCTATATAACAAAGATAATATATATATTTACAAAGTATAAAATAATTATAAATATAATTAATTATAATTATATTATTTATATATTATTATAAAGTGAAAAAAACTATTTACTATACGGCTATAAGTAAAAACATATAAGTATTTACTATAAAAAGGCTTATACTTTCTATAAAAAAGATTAAAGTAGTAACCCCTAGAATTATAAGTATAAATTACGGAAAAGTAGCTAAATACTTTACTAAATACTAAAGCTAAGTGAAATAAGTTTAATTTATAAATAATAATAAGGCTTAAGCCATTATAAAGATATAAGATAGAGCCTTATGAAGTTATTAACCTTAAAGATTGAAATTTAATAATAATAGTATTATTATTATTATAAATAATAAGACTAATTAATTACCTTATAAATTTTACTTTAAAAAAAAACAAAGAAATCTAAGTTAATAGTATCCTTATATAAAGCTATAACATAGTACTTAAATACTTACAGTTATATATGTACAACTTATATTTTAATTAAAAAATACGCTAAATATTATCTATTTATATTAAGGTATTTCTTAACTATACTAATAATATATAATATATATTATCTTAAATTTCTAGTAATAATACTAAAAAACCTAAAAAGAGGTAAATCTAAGAAATTTTTTTGTATAAGGATATATATAATATAAATATTATAAGAAAGGCTTCACAATGCCTTTTAAACACTTAACCCCAATAGGGTCAATAAATCATAGGAGCACTACACTGCGTTGTGGTATTATAGCCCTAATGCGCTAGTATTACTAAGTAGGAAAACGCACCTTATAACTAATATGCTTAGTTAGTATTATTTATATTGATTTTAGATAGAGCTTAGGCTACTTTTATTATCGTGATAAAAAAAAGGTTTATTATGGTAAAGTATTGAGCGCGGAAGTATCTATAGAGCTTATTTAATATTAAGTATTGTATTAAAAGGTATTAAGTATAGTAGCTTAATTAGATATAAAACTATATTTCTCTAACTAGGTTACCTTAGTCTACCATTAGGTATACTATGAGATAAAAGTACTCTTTAATAAATATTGTAAGAAATAAAAAAATAAAATTAATATAAAAGTATAAATATTATAAAATAACTTTATAAGCTAGAAAAAAGAATATGTTAAAGATATATTATAAAAAAGATATATTAAGAAAAATAAGTTATTTATTAAATACCTTATTTAAATACTAGGCTAAAAGGATAATAACACCCCATAGCATAAGGGGTTAAAGTATAAAATCTCTACCTTGTTAAAAAGTATAAAATAAATATATATAAGAGAGCTAAAATTATATAAACTTTCTATAGGGTAATATAGCTCTTAAAGTATTTTATAATAGTTTTTTTTTTNTTTTTTTTTTAGAATTTTTAAGATATATAAAAAGGATATATAAATTTTAAAGCAATAAGGAAAAAAAGAAAATTAAGGTTATCACCGCTATAATATAGGATAGGCAGGGAATACTAGCAGAACAGACTAACTAAGCTAAGGGATTAAGGGATTAAACTTTATTGCTTTTAGTCTAGGGACTAAGCTATAAGACATTTAAACACCCCTTAGACTACAATTTAAAACCATTAGTTTTAGAATAAAAACATATAAGATACCTTTATTAATAATTTCTAATATATCAATTACCTTAGTTATATTAATAACTTAGTATTACTTAATACCTCTAAATATACTATTAGATATAGCTTATATTATATTTTTAAGACTATATAATATCTTCATTTATTAATACAAACCTAGCGTAATTAGTTTATCCCTTAGGAATCTTATAATTATTATAAAGATAGAGGGGTTATAGAGGGAAATACAATGCCTGTAGCCTCTTTATAAAGGGGCTTATATTATAAGTGTTAAAATTCTAGCTTTAAGGGCTAAAATCTTACTTAATAATATATATAGAATTATATAAAAAGTATTTCTAGGCTCTATATATAGCATTTCATTATAATATATTTTTTAAACTTTTATTATAATATTACTATTATGAGATATAATAAGGGCTTTTTTAATAGTTTTACTACGTACTATAAGGTATTATTGGACTTTTAATATATTATATCTCATATAAATAACATCGTTTTTGAAAATAATAGAAAAATATATAAAATATACTTATAAGGTATTATAAGAATTATAAGATATTAGATTATAAATAAAAGCTAAGAAATGTAAGGTTTATATCTTAAAAATTAATTTCTTTAAATATATTATCTCTTATTATTAGATATATATAAACTTTAAAAAAAACCTTAGTAATTAAAAGTCAAAATAACTTAATTAATATTAAGAAATTATAAGCCTTCGTTAGATATATTAATTATTATTATGAATTTTTCTAAGCTTTAAATAAAAGAATAATACTTTATATAAAACTTATAAAAGGAATAAAGGTTTTATATTTAAGATTAATCCTAAAAAAGTCTTTAATTTAGTTAAGTAATATATATAAAGTAACTTAATATATAAAATATGTAATTTATCTTAATATATAAAACCTTATATAAATAAATATCTTAGCTTTTATCTTAGGCGCTTAAATTAAAAAATAAAATAATAAAAAAACTTTTACAATAGTTTATTGTGTATTTCTTTAAATTATATAATATAAAGCTTAAGTCCTTTATATATAATATTAAAGATTTATATAATTATTAATATTTTAAGAGAATTTAAAGATTATTTCTTTAAGAATATAAAATTATATTTAAGTATATAGAAATTATAAAATGATTATATATTTTATATAAATATAATACTTAAGTAAATAATAATAAAATAAAATATCTTACTTTTATTTCTATTCTTTTTATATTTTATATTAATAATAGTAGTATAATATTAAAGAGATATTAAGGTTTTTGTAAGATACCAAGTACAGTTGTATATTATCCTAAGTATTAAAAAGTATTTAGGAGTATTATAAGTTTTTAGTTATATTTTAATTAAAACCATAGATATAGATTTCTTATTTTAATATTATATTTATATATTCTTATATTACTTAAGTATTTTTTTTTATATATTATTTATATAGTATTTATTATTTTTATTATGTAATTATAAATAATTCCCTCTACTTTTTTTAATTCTTCTTTATTTTATAAGGTTTTTAAAATTATTTATATATTATATAAATATCTTTAAATACTATTGAAATTACCATTGTTTATATATTTATGTAAATTAATATATATATATTATATAATTAATTAAATAGGCTCTAATTACCTAAATCTATAAATTCTTATTATTACTAAGTTTTAGTTTAGCACTAACCCTTAGCCCTAACTCTTTTTAGGTTTAATAAAACTCTGCTACTACCTCTAAGAACTAAACGCTTTATAACCTATAGTGCTAATAATACCTATTTTCTAATATTACGCTTATAGCTATATAGTTAGATCCTAGTTAGTAATAATAAGGCTTTTAATCCTCTTATTTAGTATTATAAAAGGTCTTTATACTTGTAATAAGTATTATAACTTATATCTTGTTTTACTTATTATCATCTAGGCCCTTAACGAATCTAATATCTTTAGTAATAAGATTTTGTATTTTTTATATTTTCTTAAGAGCTTTTAAAAAAAAGGTCTTTTTTAATAGAATTAAACCTTTTGCTAATATTATAATAACATATAAGTAAGCTAATTATACAGAAAGTATTATAATTAAAGATTATAAGTTTAATTAAGATTAGACTATTATATTATTTTATCTTATAGCCTTATTTATTATTATAATTATATCTTTTAGGCTTTAATTTTTTATTTCCAAGAGGTAATCTCTGACTTAGATTAGAACTTCTTATTTATATCTTAAGGGGATTAACCTTATTACTAAGAAAGCCTAATTTTAAGGTATTATTATTAGTATAATAATATATATTTATTAAGTTATTAAGTTAAATAAATTCTTTAGTTTTTTTTTATCTTCTTAATTATATATTATTTCTTTAATAGCCTCTTTAATAATATTATAATTTAATATTTTATTAATTAATTTATTAATAATATATATTTTATTTTTATGCATATATTAATATTTTATATTATCTAACAATTAAGCATTTTTATTAGATATAATTAATATAAATATTACCTACTTATAATTTTAGTAATATAAACTTTATTTAAGCCTTTTTTTTTCTTTACTTAATTATTATTAGTTCTAGTAATAATATAATATACTTTATATATATTTCTTTTATTTGTATAAGTAAGTAAACTATTATTATTAAGTCTTAGTTTAATATTTCTTTAGGTTACTTAAGGTCTTATAGCTAGGTAATTAGTATTTTTTAGATTCTTTCTATTTTAATATATTAAAATACTTCCTGTTACTTATATTAATATATTAAAAAACTAAGTATTTAATTTAAAATTCTTTTTATATTTAATCCTTAGAAAATGTATATTTTAATTTTTATTAAAAATAGTAATATATTTTATTATTTTAATTAATATATATTATATATATACTTTCATAAACCTTTTATACTTATAGATATATTTTTTATATTTTAATATAATTAATAACTTACTATAAAAATTTAGTAATAACTACATTATATATAATATATAATTTATTTTTATTTTTTTTAAAATAAAAAAATTATATATAATTTTATATTTTTATATTATTTAAAATATAAACTATAGTACTATAAGTAATAACTTAATAATCTTAATATCAAAAGCTCTATATATAAACCTTAAGGACTTAATAAGCTTAAAGTAATATAGCTTATTTATTTAATTCTTAATAGCTTTAATAATATACTTAACTTAGTTACTATTAAAATTACTATAAAAATTACTATTATTTATATATTTATATAAGCTAAGATATATATATTATGCATTTAATTAGATAGATTTAATTAATTAAACCTATAGACCTCTATCTACCTCTAAGTCTAGCGTCGAGCCCTAGCGCTAACTCTTTTTAGGTTTATAAAATTCTAATGCTAACTCTAAGAATTAATCCCTCGAAAACCTATAATAATATTAATAACCCTTATTTCTTAATATAATTATTCTTATAGCTATATAGCTAAATCCTAGCTAATTATACTAAGACTTTTTTAATTCTCTTATTTAATATAATAAAAGGTATTAATATTTATAATAAAAATTCTAAATTATATTATATATTATATATATTTTAAGTCCTTAAGAAATTTATCTTTTTTATTAATAAAAACTTTTTTTTTTTTANCTTATAGCTATATAGCTAAATCCTAGCTAATTATACTAAGACTTTTTTAATTCTCTTATTTAATATAATAAAAGGTATTAATATTTATAATAAAAATTCTAAATTATATTATATATTATATATATTTTAAGTCCTTAAGAAATTTATCTTTTTTATTAATAAAAACTTTTTTTTTTTTAAAAGCTTTTAATAAATAAAAGTTTTTTTGAATAAAAATAATTTTTTTATTAATATTATTATTATATATAAAATAAATCTAAATAAAAAAAATTATTATAATTAAAAATTATATTTTAAATTATTTAGGTTTTTATTTAATATAATACTTTAAACATATTTATTTAGTATTAATTCTTTTAACTTATTATAAGTATTTTTTATACCCTTATAAAGCTTATAAATTTCCTCTCTAAGGTTATTTTAGTTATATTAAAAAATATATTAATAAGTATTAATTATATTACTTTAATTACTTAATTAAAGGTCTTTATAGAGAGCTATTATAATTATTAATATATTATTAATTAGTTAATTAATTATAGATTAATTAATTAATTAGTTAATTAGTTATTTAATTAGTTAATTATAGTTATTATTAGTTATAACTAAACCTCTTCTTATAAGGATAATAGAAGTAATTTTAACCTCTTTAAGTAGTTAAGAATTATAAAGGCGATTAAAAGGTTAAGATTAGAGGGGAGAGCTATTATATAAAGAGGTTAGTATTAGCTTTAGCGCGTTATTAAAGCTATTAATAATTATATAAATTAACCTTACTAATTTAAGCCTATTAAGACTTCTAGCTTTAGGTATAGAGCTTTTATTATTAAAATTACTAAGATATTAATTATAATACTTTGATTCCTATTTTGGGTAATATAAAGTTAAATAATAATACTAAACTTAGATTTACTTATAATAAATAACTTATATCTTAACTAGCTAATAAGATTAAAATCCGCTATATATAATAACTCTCTTATTTAATATAAACCTTGTAATTACTTATATAATTCTTAATTATATAAAGAAATGAAAATCTTAAAAAGTTATACTTTTCTTATTCTTATAAACAGAGGTTAAACTAAAACTAGTAATAATTATAATTAATTAATCAACTAGTTAATTTATAAGTAGCTAAACTACTACTAATATACTATATAAATTAGAAATAGCTATCTATAAGGACCTTTAACTAGTAAACTAAAGTAGCATAGGGAATACCTATTAATCTATATTTCTTTATAAGTAAAATAATACTATTAATAAGGCTATAAGACTTATAAGGGTATAAAAAATAGTTCTACTAAGCTATAAATAATAATATTAAGTAAAAACCTTAATACTATTAAAATAAATATATTACTTAGTAATATAATATTAATTAAACTTATATAATGTTTAATTATTATATTTTCCTCTTTTTACTTTACTCCTCTTTACTTAGTAATAATATATATAATAAGTCTAACTTTATTAAAAAAGAGCTTTTTTACTTAATAACTCTTATAAACAGCTTAAGGGAATAAAATTCACTTATTATTAAAGTAGATAATTTCCTTAGGGACTTATAATATAACTAATATAAAGTATAGGTTATAACCCTTATTATAAGTATACATACCTTTTATAATACTAAATAAGAAAAGTAAAGATATTTTATAGCTAGCTAAGATCTAGCTATATATCTATAGGTATAATTATATTAGGAAATAGGGCTTATTAGTAATATATGTTTTAAATATATTAATTCTTTGAGTTAGCGTTAGAGTTTTATTATATAACCTAAAAAGAGTTAAAATTAAGGCTTAGTACTAGACTTAGTAGTAGGTAAAACTCTATTTATTTAATTAATTAAACTAATCTAATTAAATATAATATATATATTTATCTTAGCTTATATAAATATATAAATAANATTATATAACCTAAAAAGAGTTAAAATTAAGGCTTAGTACTAGACTTAGTAGTAGGTAAAACTCTATTTATTTAATTAATTAAACTAATCTAATTAAATATAATATATATATTTATCTTAGCTTATATAAATATATAAATAATAATAATCTTAATAATAAAAAATATTTAAAATATCCTTGTTAGGTTATATAAATATTGTAAAATAATATATTACTAATAAAACTTTAAAAAAACATTTCTTAATTTAAAAATAAAATATCTTAGATGTCTTATATTTTTATTATAAATATATATATATATCTAAAAAAGTTTTAATACTTAAAAATAATAATATACTTATTAATATTAAAAACATATTAGGCTTTTTAAGCTTTATTATATTATAGTATATAAATATTTTAGTATTTGTATTAATTAAATTAAACTTATAATCCTTAATTATCTTTTATTATAAAAAAACACCATTTTAAAAACAAATTATATATCCTTTTATTATTATATATATATATAATATATATATTTCTTTTATTATTTAAACTAATATTTTAACTAAATATAAGATTTAGATAAAGATATTTTTATATAAATTTAATATTTATAAATACTTTAAATTAAAGGTTATTTAAGAAATATAAGTTTAAGTCTTATATATATTATTATTATTTAACTTTATATTACTTAAAATAAGGATTAAAGTATTATAATTAATATCTTAGTAATTTTAATAATAAAGGCTCTATATCTAAAGCTAAAGGTCTTAATAAGCTTAAATTAATAAGCTTTATCTATGTAATTATTAATAGCTATAATAATGCGCTAAAGCTAGCTCTATTTATAATAAATAGCTTATATTTTAATTAATTAATGAAGTTAAAATTTATTCCCTTTATATAATAGCTCTCCCCTCTAATATTAACCTTTTAATTACCCTTATAATTCTTAATAACTTAAAGAGATTAAAATTACTTTTAGTATTCTTATAAGAAGAGGTTTAATTATAACTAATAATAAGTATAATTAACTAATTAACTAATTAGTTAATTAATCTATAATTAATTAATTAATTAATAATATATTAATAATCGTAATAGCTTTCTATAGAGACCTTTAATTAAGTAATTAAAATAATATAATTAATACCTATTAGTATACCTTTTAATATAACTAAGATAACCTTAGCGAGGAAGTTTATAAGCTTTATAAGGGTATAAAAAGTATTTATAATAAGCTATAAGAAATAATATTAAATAAATACCTTTAGAGTATTATATTAAGTAAAGACCTTAATAATCTAAAATATATTAAACTTATAATTTTTAGTTATAATATATTTTTTTTTTTTACTTAGCCTCTTTTTACTTAGTAATAATACTAATAAAAAGATTAATTTTATTAGAGAAACGCTTTTTTTATTAGAGGCTCTTAATAAGAGGCTAGAGGAAGGATAAGTTTTTATTAGCGAGGAAGACTAATTCCTTAGGGACTTAGAATATAATTAATACGCGGCGTAGCTTTTAACCCTTATTATAAGTATTAATACCTTGCGCTATGCTAAATAAGAGGATCGACGAAGTTAGCTAGGATCTGGCTATATAGCTATAGACGTAATATTAGGAAATAGGGGTTATCGGCGTTATAGGTTTTAGAGGGATTGGTTCTTAGAGTCGGCGTCGGAGTTCTATAAACCTAAAAAGAGTTAGCGCTAGGGCTTGGCGCTAGACTTAGAGGTAGATAGAGGTCTATAGGTTTAATTAATTAAACCTATCTAGTTAAATATATAATGCGTATATCTTAGCTTATATAAATATATAAATAATAGTAATTTTNAAACCTATCTAGTTAAATATATAATGCGTATATCTTAGCTTATATAAATATATAAATAATAGTAATTTTAATAGTAATTTTAATAATAACTTATATATATTATATATATAAACTCCCTTATAATATTACTTTTAATATTATATTTTTTCTTTTTTTTTTTAATTTTATTAATAAAATATTTAGTCTTATTTTATTAACTCTAAACTATAGCTTTTAGATTTATTAAAGAAAAATAAAAAGCTAATTTTATATTTCTTTTATTTAAATTTTAATATTATTTTTATATATATATTTATTTTTATATAATATTTTTTATATTTTGGTTTTTTAAAGTCTTTTTTTATAAATATTATATCTATTATAGCTAATTCTAAGGGTTTTTTCTTATTACCTTTTTTTCTAGCAAGTAAAAAGAATAATTCTTAAGCTTATAAGACTTTAAAGATAAATATTACTTAAAGGGTAAGCTTATTACCCTCTGATTATATATATCCTACTAACTTAAAAACTCCTTTTCATAAGTCTTATTTTTCTTATATTTATATAATAGCTAATTTTAAAGCTCTTAGTTAAGTATAATAATATCTTATAAGCTATAGCTATTATTATTATTATATAAATACTACTATAAAATAAATATCTTTTTATTATATATATTATTTTTTATTTATTTTCTCCTTATATTTTTAATTTTATTATTCCTAATTCTAAGTTTATTATTATAACTCTTTACCTCTATTAAAAGCCTTAAAAATAAATTATCTTTAATTAAACCTCTTAAGTTTCTTACCCCCCTATTATATCTTAGCTTTATATAGCTAGCATTCCACTTAGTATAACTAGCACCCTAAAAGTAAATACCTATAGCATTTAAGCCTAAGATACTAAAGCTAGTCTACCCCGCTAAATTCAGATATAACTAAGTAGCCTTCTATCACATAGCTACCTTATGTTAATTAATAAAAGCTATTACGAAAGCAAATAAAAAAGCGCATCGCGGCTATATATTTATTCGTTTTGCCACCTATAGTAAAGTTATTTTAGTAATAATATTAATAGTATTCTTTACCTCCTTAAAGGTAAGAAAATAAAACCTATAAAGACCTTAGGACAGCCCTTATTTTTTGTTACAAATAGCATAATATTATTAATATTACTTATATTCTATTCTAATACTCTAAGGGTTATACTTTTGTTTTAGCTATATTATTTATATCGAAAAGTAAATACTAAGAAATAAGTTCTTAAATAATAATTATATATATCTAATAGATAAATTAATTATATTAAGTTTATGTTTTTAACTGGTATTAAATATATTCTAAGTAGTAAAAAACAAGTAAATCTAATAATATATTTAGAGTAATAAATATAATAAAGTTATATTAATAATTAAGATAATGAATATTTAATAAAATATTAATATATAAGTTTTAAATTCTTACTAATACTTCTAAGATTAATACTTCTTAAGTAAAATCTAAGATAAGACTAATATTTTTAATACTTAATATTAATACTAATAAAAAGAGGCTTTTATCCCTTTAGTCCCTAACTTTATTAGGCTTCCTGCCTAACCTATATTAAGGCTATATTATAAGGTATTTTCTTTTATTAATTATATCTTTAAGATTAGTTTAATTATATAAATATTAATATTATATAAGATAATATTAATATAACCTTTCTTTTAAGTCTACTTTTTTATAATCTTTAGTATTTACACTTTTAATTAATGCTTAGTAATAGAAAAAAAAAATTAAGAGTATAAATAAAGAAAGAATAAAGAAGCTAAAATAAAAGCTATATGTAAGGAAGTGGGTCACGTGCGTGGTCACGTGACCACGGAAGAGCCTTATAGATAGAGGTGTGGCACGGTTCCGGCACGAAGTGCCAGAACTGGTTGATCTTTTGCAAAAGGGGTCTATTGGCTCAATTGGCATGCCACCCAATTATGTTACACNGGTCACGTGACCACGGAAGAGCCTTATAGATAGAGGTGTGGCACGGTTCCGGCACGAAGTGCCAGAACTGGTTGATCTTTTGCAAAAGGGGTCTATTGGCTCAATTGGCATGCCACCCAATTATGTTACACTATATTTAGAGTAATAATAATTAAGATAGGCTATATTTATTAATAAAAATATCTCTTAAAATAGAAAGAAATAAGGCCTTTAGGTATAACCTTTACACCTTAGATAAATTAAGTAAGCTCCCTAAGGAAGTATTGTTCTAAGAACGGTATATTACCTTAGTGCTATTAGTTGTATTAATTAAGATACTATTAGCCTTAATAAGCATATACTTAGAGTTATTAATACAAGGTTTTTAAAAGGTATTATATATAAATAAGAAAGTTTTTAATAATTCTTATATATTTTTTATATCTTAGTTAGTTTTCTATTTAATAAAATATAGTATTTTTATATTAATTTATTTATATTAAAGATAATTCTTATAATATATTCTCTTAGTTTATTAATTTTAGTTCTTACTTTATTAGTATTCCTAATTAAATTTATATTTTATATTAATTTAAGTAATAAAATATAAAACATTAAATATAACTTAATATTAGAAAATAAGCTAAGTTTATACTTATATTTTAAATTTCTTTCTATAATCTAATAAGATTTATTATATTTATAAATATATACTTGATTTTATATTTTATTTTAATATTTTTAAATATTATATAATATATTATATATTATTTTAAAAAAATTAAGTTTTAAATTTTCTTTTTATAAAAATAAACTAATATTTTATTCTTAATAAGTTTAAGTTTTATATATATTTCTTTATATAAACTCTATAGCTAATTAAAAAAAGTAAATTATATTATAATTAATAATTATATTTTTTATTTATTAATAAGTATTTAAAATTAATTTAAAATTAATATAAGCTAGTATTTCTTTTATATTCTTTTTTATAGTTATATTATATAATAATTATATAATTAATAACTTTTTAATTTTATTAATTTATTTATTATTAAGGTAATATTAAAGATATTACTTTAATACTTAGTTTATTTATTTCTTTTTTTCTTTATAATATATACTTAAAAGATTATTATTAACTCCTAAGTACCTTATAAGGCTTTATTTAGTTTTTAATATAAAATATAGTTATTAATTTATAAGAACTTTAAGTAATATCTTATCTTTCTTAGTAATATAAAAATTAAAAAAATTAATATATTCTTTAATAATTCTTAATTCTTTTAAAGTAAAAAAAAAGAAAGTTTTATAGCTTTATTTATAATAATAATTAGTATATTATAAAAAAATCTTTTAATTATTAGTTTAAGTTAATAATTAAATTTATAATAATTAAGTCTTATAATGATTATATAACTAGGAGTAATTATATTTTTATAGGGTCTATAAAGCTTTTAATTCTTTATTAAAAGCTATATTAATAATATAATTAATACGCTCTTTTAAGATAAAAGCTATATAAATTCTACTATAAGTAGTATTTTAGTAAGCTATATTATTTCTATTCTTAATTTATATATACTTTAATAATAATAATAATAATAATAATAATAATAATAATAATAATAATAATAATAATAATAATAATAATAATAATAATAATAATAATAATAATAATAGTAATAATAATAATAATATACCTAAAGGGATTAATTAAATACTAGAATTATAAGGTAAAGCTTTATATTCTTCTTCCCTTTTTATTCCTTTTAGGAATAGTTCTTTTATATACTTATTACATTTTCTAATAGCAATAATATACCACGATTAGTTATCAAAGCTATAAATAAATTAATAAGAATGTTAATAAAAATAGGTTTTATTTTATATTTAGTTTTATGACCTAGAGAGATAAATTCTTCTTTTAAATTATATTAATAATTATTAATTCATACATTCTTTATGCAAAAACTAGGGCTTGATATTTTAATAACTTTTATTAGGTATCTCTATAAGACTTAGAGTGTGTTTTTAAGTCTTTTTAAAGCTTCTATTAAGCTATCAAGCGAGCTTTATTTAACTATGCCTATATGGTTATTATACTAGGTATTTTAATATTATTATAAAAAGTCTAACAAAGCTAAGAAAATATTACCGTATAGAGATTACTTTAGACAATTTAATTATACTTATAAATATAAAAAACCTAATATAAAAAATATAAGAATTAATAAATATAATATATTAATTAATATATTTTATATTACTAAAAGGTTTTATAATAAAAATATATAAAAAAATAAAAAATAAAATAGAATTATTAAAAGAAAATCTAATAAAAACCCTAAGATAAATTATAAATAAATATCTAGGATATATAGATGTAAGGAAGTGGGTCACGTGACCACGGAAGAGCCTTATAGATAGAGGTGTGGCACGGTTCCGGCACGAAGTGCCAGAACTGGTTGATC
>WESZ01000295.1:0-21433 GCA_011033785.1 Fusarium cf. falciforme
GGAGAAATAAGGCAATTACGGTGTGCGAGGCGGTTACAGCAGTGACGCAGTTACAGGTTGTGATGCCCCCTCTGTGATGAACAGAGGGGTTGCGTAACTAGCTTACCTAATCCCCTGGGTAGGGCCTGGAAGATATTGCCCCCGTTTGGAAGAACCTCGATACGCGCACGGGCCAGATTCTATGTACCTCGGCACATTACCGATGGGCCTTGTTACAGTAGTTATCAGCATCGATGTCCAAGCCGCGCGGCTCGGACCAAACTGCACGACTCGCATCACACCGCGCGGTAAGTATGTAACAGATATGCAGCCAAGACGTTGGGTTCGGGCCGAAGGACAAAGATGAAAACATGATAGCCGAGGTAAGGGGTTTATCTCTCAAAATGGCAATTCTCGCCTCTAATGATCTGCTGATGTCTCCTTCATCGGGTCAAAGATCATTGTATTGATCAAGTTCAATGGCGCTTTGTTGTCTTATACCCACTCCAAAAGGTACACCTGACAAGACCTAGCTCAGTATACAGGATAACAGCAAACAGATTCCCGTAATGGGCTGCTATGGGAAGCCAGTAACGTAGAGAGTACTTCCAGTGTAGGGTTCCGGGCAGTAGCCCTACGTTAGCATGACTATTCCCAAGGTTGGAATATAATTCCATCGCCCTTCACGTGATTGCGTCAACATCATACCTAAAGCCAATACCTTCGATTGGATCCAAGCAACAAGGTATAACTAAATGTCATAAGAAGTAATGTTCTCGACTTAGACGGGTCTTCTCGTGCCAGCTCTTTCTTACCCACTAAGACCCGTTAAGTGGATCAACACATGTCGATAATTGGAATTCTACTGGAATATCCACTACTGGTGGATCGATTATTTAGTCGCGATTTCTGGCTTAATCATCTTAATAATCAAGATATGGCCCATAATTAGTGGAGTATTCCATTGGGAATTTCTGAAGCTTAGTAACGTAGCAGCAGCCGAGTCCTCCGCTTCAGGAAGTCATATTGTATATAAGGCACTGTCGCATACCACCACTAGGTTCGTGCGACTGGATATGAAACGCGGCCCGTACTTTGGGGTTGTGTATCCGGTTTCACATCCAACTTGTNAAGGATTCCAATCCTAACGACATGAGCTTAAATAGCTCTGCCCGAACACATGGCTGTTCAATTTCTTTTGTTCTTTAGATAATTCTCATAAATTGACTGATGCCGTCAGTGATCCCTGTGGAGCCAGTTGTCTGACAGGCACCTCATCGTCCATCTTCTTTGACGCCAAACATCATCACCTTGAACTCTTACATACACACACACACACACAACCTAGGCTACTCGCAACAAAATGTCCACCAAGATCATCGCTGTCACCGGGGCCACTGGCGCCCAGGGAGGCGGTGTCGTCAACATCATGAAGAAGGTTCCCGGATGGAGCGTCAGAGCCCTCACTCGAAACCCCAACAGTGGCTCGGCAAAGAAGCTATCAGCTGAGGGTATCGAAGTTGTGCAAGCCAACTTTGACAGTGAAGAATCTCTTGCTGCCGCATTCAAGGTTTGTCAGCTCTACCTGACTCCCATACCCGCCATCTCACCAAGTCTCGTCTAGGGCGTCCACGCCGTTTTCGCCGTAACCAATTGGTGGGAGCCCCTCTTCAGCGGCAAGGGCCCCGAAGAGTGTAGCCAGTTAGAGGAGGAACAGGGTATGAAGATTGCCCGTGCTGCTGCTCGCACTCCTACTCTTGAACACTACTTCTGGTCTACGTGTCCCAGTGCCAAGCGCGACTTTGAAGGCAAGATCGCCGCACCTCACATGGACTGCAAGGCAGATGTAGATGCCCGAATCAAGTCAGAGCTACCAGAGCTTGCGGCAAAGACTACATACATCTACCTCGGATACTACCCGCAGAACATGTTCTTCTTCCCTTTCATCAAGCCAGTCGAATATGTAAGATCCCCAAAGCCGTTTCTACGGTTTGAAGACTATACTAATATGATTTAAAAACAAGCCTGCCGGTTCTGGATCCTATGTCCAGCTCTTGCCTAGCCGCCCAGATGCCAAGGTGCTCAACGCTGGCGAGATTAGCGTTAACCCCGGCATCTGGGTCCGACAGTGTCTCGCCAAGGGAGCCCTCGCCCGTGGCAAGTACGCCAACGTGGCTTTAGAGAAGCTTACCTGGCAGGAGATGGCCGATATATACTCCGAAGTGACTGGCAAGAAGCTGGTTTACATCCCCGTTACGCTCGAGCAGTACGCTGCTTTCGGAGGCCCTGCCGCCTATGAATTCGGGCTTCAGCTGAAGTACGGCGAGAGGAAGGATCCCTGGGAGGAGAGGGAGAACCATGTGACTGCAAAGGAGCTTGAGATTGATGCTAATGAAGTTGTTGGTTTTAGGGGCGTTATGGAGAACTTGAAGCATGCCTTGAGGAACGAAGTGACGAAAGGTTTTATGCCGCCATCTTTTTCCGGGGCCTCAAAATCACCTGACTTCTTCCAATCAAAAGTTTGACCCTTTAGACCCCGTGCCTCGGCGCCTGACCAAACCCATCGTCATGCCATCTATCTTATTTTTTTCCGCAACGCCTTGCGTCTCACACAACATAAACGAAAAGAGGGAAAGGGATGACTAAGACGACTAATCGTTGAGGGAGCCCATAGGTTCGCGGTACCCGCGAATTTAAAAATTTCGCGGGTACCGCGAACCTAGCGAACCTAGCGAACCTATGGGCTCCCAATCGTTGCTAGCGGCAAGCACGTGCTATCTCTTCTAGCTTTATACTGACGACCCGAAATCGAAATCGATCACTAGTTACATCCTAAACGTCGAACTTTAATTCGGTGAATGAATGCGTTTTCACCTCGTGATCCCCCTTTATCTATATTCTACTAACACTTATTATCTCGCTTCTTGATCAGTTCTTATCCCGACCAGCCCCACAGCTCGGCTTCTCTGATCGTTGCGTCGCTTAACCGTTCCAGCCTCCCCTCCGCTGCAACCATGTTGTCAGGCACCTTATTGCCTACGAAGTCCCTCTCTCGCGCCTTTGACAGGAGCATGATGCCGTCCAGCGACTTGCACCGCGACAGCTGCACGTACAGACTATACGGGTCGCATTGCGTCGGGACCGCCTGACCGTCGATGCTCGTCGTCCTGGTTCCGCGCAGCTCGAGGGCGACCCGAGCTAACGTTTTGCTTTGGACTTTGTAGTCCGTACAGGCGAAAGCCGGGGCGCATGGAAGCCCCCGCCGACTGACATCGTTCTTCTGCCACGGCCGCTTCCTTTGGCAGTCTATTTTGATGTTGATAGGCGTCAGGAGGATCGTGCCGGGCGGCATGCCGACGAAGTGGAGGTCTCTCGTCGTCTCCGACGCGAGCACGATCCCCGCCGGAGGGCCGAAGTAGAGGACGGTATCGGCGTCGACGCGATAACCTGGGTGCGCCTTATCGAGGATGACGTCTAGCGCCGTGTAGCTTGCTCCGTTGACCAGCTTCAGCCCTTGGTGTGTATTCTGGTTCACGACGACGGGCATGCCCGGAACGAACATGAGGACGGCGGGCACCGGGATGGCGCTATCGTCGCCCTGGTTAAGGATCATGACGGCTTCCTCCTCACTTAGCTCGCCGTCCTTCCATCTATGGTCGGAGATGAAGATGCGCAGCGGCGCCCTCCGCTCCTTCTGGAAACAGAGGGACGCCTCGATGTTCAGGTTCTAGCGGTTTCTATTTAGCGGCGTCACTACCGTGATGCCTAACTCCCATGGGATCTACCTATCCTCCCGGTAATAGGTCCTATTCAGCAACTCCAGGTCTGACTGGTCCTGCACACCCTGGCGCACTCGCGTCAGCAGCCGCTACAGTTATGGATCGCCGGCGGCGCGGACTTATTCGTTGAGCATGACCACCGTAGTGAATTTGTTCCACAGCGCGTGTGCCCTATCATGCTGGTACCTCTGCTCGGCTATGAACGATCATTCTTCGTCCCAGGCGATGGCCGTGCTCGGGAGCAGGATCGATCTCTCCTGCACGGGACGGAACTGGTGAAAGTCCCCGCAGAAGAGGACAACGGGGATCCCGCCGAAGTCGCGGGCAGATCCTCGGAGCTGGCAGAGCCGTTCGTTTACGGCGTACAGGGTCCTCGCCCCCAACATGCTGACCTCGTCTACGATCAGCAATTACTTTTCCTGCCACTCGGCGGTGGTCCGCCCGTCGATACGGAGGCTTGCCGAGTTAGACGCCGCAAAGCCGTCCGGCTCCGCTCGGCGGGACCGCGCAGCCGCATCTTTAGAGAACCCGCATGCGGAATAGATGGTGATCCCATCAATGCTCGCGGCGGCCATTCCCGACGTCGCCGTTAGCAGCAGACGGTGCGACATCCCCCTGCTCGCGAATAGCTCGGCGACGGCCTTAATGACTCGCGATTTCCCCGTGCCGCCCTCACCGCCGATAAATTAGCAGAGCTAAGGTGTCCCTTATTCGTCGCGACGTACCCGGTCGATTTGGCGGCATATTAGTCGGAGAGCGATGCTCTGTCTCTTGTTGAGCGTGAATGCCTCGGCCAGTTGCCTCCTTGCCTCGGAAAACGACGTCGATGGGCCGAAGTGGATGCTCGTCGAAGGACCCGCGCCCCGGACTAAGACCCCCGATTCGGCATTCGTGAGACCTACGCCCTGCTCGCTGAGTCCTATCGGCTCACAGTGCACAGCTGAACCGTGACCTACTGTGTCGTTGCCAGGCCGGCTTTGTATTCCCTAGATCATCCTTTCTCTCTCTTTCGATATATTCCTTTGCTGCGACTTAATGGACCTAATTAACCCCTGTCTTAGTATATCTGCCCCTAGAAACGGTCCTTCTGGGATGTCCGGCGCCTCCTTCGGCCCCTGCTCCTTAAATATCTCACCCCACGGCTCATCCATTAGACGCAAGGCCACTTAGTAGAATCGACTCAGCAGCTATATCATTCTCGAGATCTCCTTCGAGCCGGCCGTGACCTGGCTAGCTCCCATCGTCGTCCTTAAGACGTCGATGAGGCGTATTGCGTTGGCGACGCCGTCCGACCGGAACGCCCGACCCGGCCCCTCATCACCGTCGCCCATACCCGGGCCGATCGCCTCAGAGGTGGGATCAGCGTCCCTGGACTGGGCGGCCCACTGCTTCGCATCGCATTTCGCATCTTCAGCTGACCGGTGAAGCAGCTAGATGTTATCCGCGAGGAAGGACATCCTCCGAGGCAGCGCCTGTTTCTATCTTTCCCAGATGGTGTTGATATCGCCTGAAGTCTCGGACGAGAACAATTCCCACGGCACGAAGATTACGAGATGCTAGACTGCCGCCCTACTATAGTAACGTCAGCGCTTAGGCAGAGATGTCAAGCTATTCGCGTGCTCACTACGGACCTCTTATGGTAGACCTCGCCTTCTTCGCTAAAGTCTGTACTCAGGTAACCATCAAAATAGACGATAGCGTGCTCGCCGGGCTTTCGCAGTGCTTGCACCTACGCCTGCGAGAGCGGCCACGAGCTATCAAATTACACCTCCCCCCAGGCGCCTGCGCCCTTGCTCTTCCGCTTTAGCTTGACTACGGACATGTAGTCGTATAGCGATAGTCCCTGCAGTAGTCCGCCGCGGTGCGGATATGCTTGCAGGAAAGAGATCCTTTGTCCGGCCTCTTCTACGAGTACTGTCTCCTCGACCTGCTCGTCTACCATCTCCATGCCGCTCTGGCGTCGTAGGTGCTGCTACCTTCGGAAGATATACTAGTAAAGGGAAGACATATTTAGGAAGGTCTAGCCGTGGTTACTCGCAAACTCGGTAGGATAGCCCAGTAGATGAGCGATGACTTCGACCTGCGATAGCGGCCGATCCATGAAGATGCGGTTTGTAACCCTCATCAGGAACTGCCGCGTTCTATTCTGGCCTTGTTTCGCCTCCTCTGTCTGGCTCAGGGTGGCCGACTCGTCTAGGATGGGGAGCAGTTCTGCCGCCGCGGCCACCCTCTTCCACACTGGGTCCTCGACCTTGGTTGCATAATTGGTCACGTAGAATACGATGGCCATGGTCTTACACTGCGTCGCGATGAAGGAGATGTCGTGGTTATGTCGTAGCCCTACCGCCATGGCCTTATTCTACCGGTTCACTATGCTATGATTCCGCCGGATCTGTAATACTCCGCTTTCCGTGAACGCCGTCCTCTCCACTAACCTCCACGGTGCCTTGAACTGGCATGGATCTCGATTCTTGCCTTGCCCCCTGATGGAGTATTTCACGCACGTAGGGCTATGGGTATGGATCTGGGTAGCGCCTGCGCAAAAGTTGGCTTCCTCGTCGAACGAGGAGGCGAACTGCTAGCTATTCCGCAGCAGCGACGATATGTCCGATATCACGGACCTCTCCGTCTGCACCGCCGAGAAAGCCTCCTGGTCGAGATCCTACATTTATTGACTCTCGTGTCAGCCCATGCGTTCTTGAGTCGCTCTTGTGGGTGGGGAACCAACCTCCTCGAAGACACTGTCGACGTACTGGACGACCCTCTCCCGGTATTCCGCTTGATCCTCCCCCGCGATATCTCTGAGTATGGAGCTGAGGTGCATGTTTCCCTGGAGCCAGAGCAATCCGTGAACGTGGAGCGCCCCGCGCTCGTTAGTCTCCATAGCTCCGAAGTACCTGCTGATCCGCCTAAACATAGAATCCTCTCCCGTTTTCACATAGTGCTCAAAGAACATGGATACCTCCCGGTGGAAGAAGATTGCCGAGCTGAGGGGATCTAAGACCGCCAGCCGTGCCCGCTTATATGCCAGGTCGAGGCTCGTTAGGAAGGCCTCGGCCTCGTCCGGATCCCGCGTCCGATATGCAGTAAGCCTGAGCTTGACCGGGTTTGTGATGTCGTTCGGGTTCAGTGTAAACCAGATTGTGGGTATGCCTTCCCGTATGATGAAGGACTTGATCTTCCGCCGCATGCTTAGCCGGCTCTCCCTCGATATTGGCTAGCGGAACCCATATAGCGATAGACTCCTCAATAACTGGTCGACGGCCACGTCAACGGTCTTCCCGGTTGCCTCCAGGTCGGCCTTGGCCGCCTCTAACCTCTCCGCGCTGAGCGAGCGTACGATGCGCTCCACCTCCGGGAAGTTCTCCCTCGTCGCGCTGAGCATGCTGACTCGACGATTTCTCGACCTCACTCCCATATTGAAGACGAGGAACGCGAAGACGTGATGCGTCGCGAACCGGCCGCCGTGACGCTAGAGCACCACTTTGGCCCACGTCTCTAGGGTTATGTTCCGCGACGAGACGAGACTCCGCGCCCTGGCCTCCGCATTAACACCTCTATGCACCTCTTTGGCCGCGTCTCCGATGCTTTCCTCGGCCTGGCGTGGGCCCCCGGTACCGACTGGAAACAGCGTTGGGAACGTCTTTGCAAAGAACGGTGCGTCGAAGGGATCAGCAAAGTCTTCCCCCCTAGACACGAGAATGTAAGGTTCGCGCGTGTCTCCATGCCGCACCTCGGCCGATCCCGCCCACGTCCCGGCCCGCATTTCGTGACGGGCATCATCATGCCGCAGAGCATCGTAGACATACCGCAACTTCTCCGCGTCCGCAATATCCGGTCGCCCATCGAGGGCGAACATCCCGGACGAGCTGATCTCGTGGACCAGGCCGGCAGCGCCGGTAGCACTATCGACGTTCTCATTGCCGGCTTCACAATCAGCATCCACTAGTTTCCCTACCGCGTCCCCCCTAGTGCCTATATCGAACCCCTAGCCCAGCGTTACTAGCACTTCTCGAATATCTACACTTTCCTCGTCCTCTAAGCCGCGCTCTGTGGGTGGGACGACTTATGCTATCTGTGCCTTCTCCCACGCCGACGGCTCGTCCCATTCCAAACGCTCATAGACTTAGTATAGCACGCCGTGCGACGGTACTTCCCAGCTATCCAGTTCCGCCGTGTCAATGTCGATGTCGACATACAAGGGGTTATGCCTCTTCAGCCACACCAGCGCCTTCTCCATAACTCGGCGCCGCACCGAGAGCAATGCCGAGAGATCACTCGGCACCGGCTTCTCTGGCCCCTGCCACGACACGTAGATATCATCCATAACCTTCAGGATCAGATATAGAAGCACCCTTATCGCCAGCTCTTGCACGTTATTAGGGAATACCGTAATATGCCCCTTGACGTGCCGAGGATACCTTATATTCTGTCGGTGCCCCTCTGGGATGCTATACTTAGTGATGAAGCCGTAACACGAGTTAAGCGCGATGAGCTTCTCCTCGACCGGCGTAAGGCCCTTCAGCTCCTCGGGAAACATGTGCTCGCATCCTAGCTTGGTGTGCAGCTATGCGGCCGGAGATAAGGCGCCTCTCCTCAGTTATCTCACGCAATCCGCACACCTACCAATCTTCTCCCCCACAGGGAAGCACCGGAGGCACTTGAATGGTAATCCATCGCGCTTCTCGACAGGACTTGCCATCCACCAGTCCCACTTAACATCCTCTAGCTCTGCCCTGCTATGCTTACGGTAGCAGAATATATAGGTGAGGATCGGTAATGTCCTTATCTCATAAAACGCCTTATAAAAGTCCTAGGCCGTCTTTACCTTCCTCTCGTGGGGCATAAGCGCATACTATTCCTATCCGTATGAGAGCCGCTCCTTCTCTGTAAACTCTTCGTCGAGCGCCCCTAAGACGCTAGCGAGATCCCCCGCTTGTTCTTCCTCGTCCCTCTCTCGGCGGGCCGCGGCCCTCTTGCGCTTTGGCGCTGGCTAGTCAGTGCGGCCAGAACCAGCTCGCTTCCTTCCCGGTTGCCGGCTCGGCCCCGCAGGAGGGGCACCATCCTCCGCCGCGTCCTCGGCCCCGCCGGCGACTTGGCTAAACGACTCCACTGTCCTCGTCTATCTCCATTGCCTGAAATTTTCGTTTCTCGACTCCTTAGAAATATTAGCTACTATCCGAAGCCCTAGAGCTGCGACCAAAGACCTTCGCCTAGCCTCTAGCACTTCCGCCAATAGACAGAAATCTGGTCCTGCGAATCTCGCCGTATTTGGCTAATTATGGGCTTCCTCCTCGCCGGCCGGCCCCGCCAGACTACCCACCGACGGCCGTGGGGCTAATGGCACCCTGCGGCCTCCGTCGATCTGAACGGACCGGAATAATGCTCTAGGCCCTGCGGGCTGGTTGTTTCCCGGTCTGCCTTCTAGGCTCCTTGGCTGCCTCTCGACGCTGCCAGACTCCCTCGATTTCCGACCCCGCTGCTGGCGAGAGCTCTTCTTCTCCCTCGCTTCTTCCTNGCTCCTTGGCTGCCTCTCGACGCTGCCAGACTCCCTCGATTTCCGACCCCGCTGCTGGCGAGAGCTCTTCTTCTCCCTCGCTTCTTCCTACTGCTTTTGCGTCGCCTCCCACATGTCGGCCGACGTCTGGATACCCAGACTTGCCAGCGCCGAAGTGTCTGCCGGTCCTGCCCGCGGCGGCGCTTTCTATGATCTGGCCTCCTCTAACTGCCGCTCTGCGGCCTCGAAGATGTCCGCCGACGTATGGATTCCTAGACCGGCGAGCGCCACGTTCTCCCGGTTACGCATATCCCGCCGGAGGTTCAGCTCGTCTAAGTTCTCTCTGTCCATAACGAATCGACTTTAGTAGCTCTTCCTATCCAGACCTTCCTCGGTAATATGCATATCACGTCATAGCTTCCANGCCTCCTCTAACTGCCGCTCTGCGGCCTCGAAGATGTCCGCCGACGTATGGATTCCTAGACCGGCGAGCGCCACGTTCTCCCGGTTACGCATATCCCGCCGGAGGTTCAGCTCGTCTAAGTTCTCTCTGTCCATAACGAATCGACTTTAGTAGCTCTTCCTATCCAGACCTTCCTCGGTAATATGCATATCACGTCATAGCTTCCAGCTAAATAGGCCCCGTCTTCTCGCCCGACTGCTAGCCCATGGGCCCTGCCCTTGCAGAAACTCGGATCCCATCCTCCACACCTCTATCCAACCGATGCTATATCTTCTGCCACGGGCGGCTCCTTAGAATCTAGTCTACCTATGACCGTGGGAGTTAGCTTAATCGCCTTAAAACGATGGTAATATCTTTCGATGGTTTTAGCGGTAGCTTTTCTCTCCCGCTCCGCAAATAAATCAAGGGAGGGCAATAGAGTTTCTTCCTAATACCATATCCGTTATAGCATCTAGCACGTAACAGAAGTAGTAGTATGTAGCTAATATGGGTTAAGTTCCTATATAACTTCCTTCTGGCGGCCCCATTCCTGCATGTTCTCACCCGTTTCTATACTTCCGTCTATCTTCGCTATGTCTCGACCAACGACCTTCTCGAATACTATCCATCTGCGCGACTTTATTGACGCCATCACGGACGATCCGACTCGGGAAAACGCTCCCAACTACATCGAGATCCAGACCGACATCAACATCTTCGAGGAGGACGGCTTCTGCGGCTCACACGTTGACATTGACCCCATTCACACCCGCATCCACGCTTATCTGACACGAGAAGAGCGGNTCGAGATCCAGACCGACATCAACATCTTCGAGGAGGACGGCTTCTGCGGCTCACACGTTGACATTGACCCCATTCACACCCGCATCCACGCTTATCTGACACGAGAAGAGCGGAAGCTATACACCCCTAATACGTTTTTCTACGCCGATAGCCGCTTCTCCGCGGCCCAGTCCCCTAGTGGCGTCCTACAGATTAGTATCCAGGCCCTCAGCCTTATGAGGTTCGTCCGAGTTTGCCGCCTGATCTCGCTCTTACTGATCTGATCTAATCTTCCTAGACACCCTGGTGATATGTCTGACTTCGACGAGTACCGCCGATACCTACCGGGGCAGTGGTGCCCCATGGTAACCGTTATCGGGTTGGTGCCGTCTACCGGCGATAGGACCGGTGACCTATCCGAGCCTCGCCGCTTTACGGTCGAAACATCCGTCTATGACTCTTTAAAGTCCGCACCGGTGGCATTCTCCGTGGCCTACTTCTTAGAAATCACGAAGCATTGGCATAGAGTTAAGACGCCTACGGCAGGGGCTCTCTTAAGTATCACGGCTAAGATTACTAGTCGCACCACCGACACCAACCAGCTAGCCCTCTGTATCCTCGACTTGGCCTACCTCCCGAGGCCGGCCCCCGTCCCCACGGCCGCGCCGATACTATCCTCTACTCCGACTTCAAAACGGTCTATTCGCTAGGAGGGCCGAGCCACTCCGTTAACCCCTTTAAAAAGGCGACGAGGCGACGAGAGCGCCAGCGCTACAGGGCCTTCCTATAAGAGTTAACCCCCACAAGCCATAGAGGATCGCTCTCGTCTATCAATTGCAGAAGAGAGCGCAAATCCGTCTACTAATCCCCCGTCTCCATCGACCATGGCCGACGCTGATGAGTCCTCTATCACTTTGGCTCCTTCCCCGGGCCCAGACGGTGGGACTAGGCCGCATCGCAATCGCCATCCCCCGAAGAAGTATTCTCACGAAGACTANATCACTTTGGCTCCTTCCCCGGGCCCAGACGGTGGGACTAGGCCGCATCGCAATCGCCATCCCCCGAAGAAGTATTCTCACGAAGACTAGGCAGTTGCATTTATACTAAAGTCCCTATGCATTTCCCACGATTCAAAGATATAACCCAACTATGCAGTCTAACTCTCCCCTGCTGTTTCCGCGTCTTAATGTACACACACTCTCTTATGCCTCTTCTAATCCACTCTCTGGTGATCCTTTCCACAGTATCCCACCGCCTTGCACCGACCGCACCTTTTAATCTATTCCCTCGTTCCACATACCGCGCAATACATGCCTGCGACCTCCGACTCGTACCCTGCCCCAGCCTCAAGCATCTCCCCTTGGATGGCCTGCCGTGTCTTGATTTCGCATTCGACCTTCCCATACACGCCACTGACGACGACCGCTACGTGGGGATCGCTCGCTTTGTGAAGATAGGACATTAGTGTCTGCAGAATAGTTATGATGGGCGATCCGCAATTGACGCAAAAAGGATTAGACGCCGCGCGATAAGTGGCTTCGTGCTCTTTCATAAAAGGCAATATTGCACGCCGGAAACAGTCATAAAAGGATAATTCTTTGCGAGCTTTGGATAGGGGGGTGATTAGGCTCTCTAGGACCAGATAATTGAAATTTAACCCCTTGGCCACCTTATCGCAAAGGAACTAGAACTGAACTAGGCGCGTGGTCATGTTTGCGATATGTGACGGTATATGAGCTCTATAATTGTGACAATAGCCAATTGAACTGAACGCAAATTCTCTAATTATAAGCTTTTGGGGAGGGGCGGGGTCCATCTTAAGATACTAAGCTCGTTTTAGAGTTTTAGGGGCATGTTTCACAAAGACCTGCTGCACGTTTCAGCCTAACATCATTGACACAGTGACTGAAAGCAGCAAAAAGCCAGTCTTCTGTTGGGGGGTTGCATCGATATATATATAACTTCTAATCATCTACTAAAAATACGTTTCCATGCTTAAATTCTAGCTTCAATTTCGTTCCNGTTGGGGGGTTGCATCGATATATATATAACTTCTAATCATCTACTAAAAATACGTTTCCATGCTTAAATTCTAGCTTCAATTTCGTTCCTCAAGGCTCTTCTGGGCAACACGCTTGCGGGTTGCGTCTCCTGTCTGGCATAGAGAGAGGTACTTATATGCCTGCAGTGTTACGATTCTAGCGGTTACGTCACGTGTACCCACACTTTTTCCACCAATAACAAGCGACCAAGGAAACGCCCAGACCTGGACCGATTCTCATGACTCTCAGTCCAGCCCTGTAAACCATCTCGGTCCATCATAGACTCATATATAGAATCCCATTCCATAAACACTCATTAGATTTAGCTCACCAGCTATCAATACAACTTCCTAACCCTACTGTACAAAGGTTGAACTAAATCCTGCTGTATTGTCTAAGTTTTGTCCGTGCCAACCCGGGCGACTACAAATTTCCCCGGCGTTTTGCCGTAAAACCGCCTGTAGCTTCTAACGTACTTGATAAGCAGAACTTATCGTGGGGTCGTTTTGCGTGGTCTAAGCGAATTACGACGCAATTACGCGCACCATCGATAAGCTAATCAATCAGTATCAGTAGCATGGTAATCAATCAATCAGTTATCAGTAAGGGCCTTATCAGTACTGCTTGTTGGGATGTCTGGCAACCAATGCCACGCGAACCGCCTCGAGGAGCGCGAACGATGATCTCCAGGAAGGTAGAAACAACGCGGATTCAGGTGCAGCAATGCTCCGATGCATAAGGTGTAACATAACGGTGCAGGCGTGAAGGCACCCACTGGCGGATCTTTCGCCTAATACCTGGCGTGTGATGAAGGCCTCAAAATTATAACGGCCAGGTTCTCCTGCAAACTGCCGACAATGCCAACCACCCTATCGCATTTCAGACCTTATTCGCCGAAGAGCCTTTCATGGAGTGGATTCATTTGTCGCACGGATAGAATTTCGGGCGCACCCTCTTCTGGGGTGGACGTGGAACCTCTGGTGGTCAGAAGGCCGCTTGTATTATATTCCGCTAACAATACTACCGGGTGTGAATAGGTCATGAAAGTTGATACTCTGGCGAGAACGTCGGCAGTGGAGGTAGCCTAGAAATGCGGAAGTGTGAAGGCGATGTCGAATTGTCCCGTCTTTCCGGTTTAGGCATGCCCTGTGAGTCGGCGAATCGCGGCGGGAACCTTCGGCTGTAACCGCCGGTTCAAGCCACCTACATCCCGGTTAGTTAATCGGGAAGTACCGCGGCTCCAAGTGAAACTGCAATTTCCTTTCGAATGACTCGAGCATAGTAAATGAGCAGCAACCTCATTTTTATTGGGAGCATGATCTTGTCTAAATCTTACTCTGCACTAGTAAACGCCACGTATGGCCTCTTGGGGGACCATGGAGAGGAGGGCTTGTTGCCGTCGCAGCCACATGGCGTCGCTTCATCGCCAATTAAGTCTGGATTCGAGGATGGGCCTAACGAATGGTCATCACGATTTTGCCAGCACCCAAACCATGACATGGCATGTACGGAAGATGGATTCACTCGCTCTAGGGCTGCTGCGTGATGAACTGCATGCACTTGACGAAGAGGTGAAGCAACGCATAAGAACTCGATTGATAGACTGACATATGTCAGAGTTCTATGTGCGGTACATCGTGCTCCCAATTGCCACCATTCCGTCCCGTTCCCAACGCACTCAGACCAACGCAAATGGCGAATCCAACGACGAATCCTATTATTGATGTCGAGTCACGGTCAACCCTTGTCATTGGTAACTATCTCTATCGCCTGCCTCTCGGTCTCCACTTTAGTCGTATTTCTACTGTTCTACACTCGCCTCTTGATAGTCAAAGCTCCTGGCCTGGATGACTTAACAATTTTAATAGTGCAGGTATCTGCTTGGTGTCCGTGGAAGATGCGAACATGACTGATGGGTATTGCCAGCTCCTCGGAATTTGCGTCGTTATCGCAACAATCTTGGGTAGCATTAGCCCCTCCTTCTGCTTTTTATCATGCTGATCTGTAACCAGAGTGTCACGGCTATGCCGCGACTGGATGCATGACGCTGAACGGCACGGATCAACGTATTACCGCTCACTCCGGAACCTGTCGTCCCGCTCACTCTCACTCCGTGCGAGTGAGAATGTGGCGATATCCCATGATGTCCATTGTGAGATGCTCCTTAGACTCTGCCTATAAAAGACCAGACAACATTCCTTAGACAGACACTCCAGCTACCTCAGCTTTCAATATAACTTAATTACTTAAGAAGACCTTTTGACATTATTAGATGTGATTCGCCACCCTACGCTCAGTACGTTAAGCCTTGTTTAAACTGCCAATATAAACCCACTTGGTTATGGTTTACTACATTGGGAACCCTAACTGTCACATTAACCAACAGCATTTAGAGGCCAAAACCTGGCGATACTAACATTAAACAGCCTCAAGCTGGCAGACCATGCTTCAGCTGCTGAAGATAGGATGCTGGATACTTAGAGAAATTTGCCTTCAACCAGGCCTGTCACACAGAGTTAAGCGGGGCGAGACCAACCATCAGATGAGGAAGAATGTAGGGCTTCTGGGAGGCGCGAACCCAAAACGTAGAACTGTACACACCCTAACGCGCCTGGCCCTATGAGGTTAGTCCTCCCGTAATAAATTTCATTCACTCATTCATTCATTCATTCATTCATTCAATCACCAAAAGAAAGTACCCGTGTCACGCCCCACTTCCACGCCATCGTTCCTCACTAGCGGGGCGTGGCACGAACCCTCTCTACCTTCTCCACTCGCGGAAACTTCCGAAAAGGGGCGTGGCGCTTAAGTTCATGGTGGCCCATTCAAACACCAATTGTTTTGCTGACACCCATGGCGAAGGGGGTTTCATGACTCGGCTCTCACTGCGAAATGGTCGGGCGGAAAGTGATAAATCCTGACCCGCCCAAATGCGACGGAATCCCAAGTTCTCGTAGGCACGTTCAGACACTCGCAGACAATGCCACATCTTCAACATTGGCGCCGGGATGGTGTCGCTGGTGTGCTGCCGCCTCCGCCAGGCAAAACGCCCAACTTTGTGGACCCTCCCAGTATAGCGCATGTTGTCATCGCCATCAACACTACTTTTTCAGTCTTCTCTACCATTTTCGTAACGATGCGGTCATACACAAAATTGTCCATTATGCGTCACTGGGAAATGTCTGACTGTAAGCCATTGGCCTTTGACTGGGCTATGATGCTGACGTTATAGACCTATTGGTGGTCTCGTGGGTGAGACTTACTAGTCACGATGACGATCGACTATGGCCAAACACTGACCCGCATAGATTTTCGCCTTGGTGTGGTCCGTATTGTTCTGTATCCGTGGGGCTTTTTACAATAACTGCATCTTAATTTCATCGCTGACTCCTAGATAGTGACCCAGTTTGGCTTAGGGCACCACATGTGGGATATCCCATTTTCAACATTCAATGTTAACTACATGAAGGCAAATTCCTATGGAACGCACTTATTTCGTGTCTTCTGGTTGCTAATTTATGTCCCATTTAGACTTTTGTGGCCGCCGGAACATTCTATGGAATGTCAATCATGCTAGCAAAGCTCTCGATTTTACACTTCTATATCCAGTTTGTCATAATCGGGAGTAAGCTCAGGCGAACGATTTATGTTGCCATGGCCATTGTCATACTCTATTCTGCTCTGGCATCATTCGCCTGGGCGACCGCGTGCCGGCCGGTAGAAAAGTTCTGGGACCTGACTATTACCAAGGGCTCCTGCATTAATATAGGAGCCATTCCTATTTTCAGTGGGGTCATGAACTCGGCTACCGATGCTGTAATTCTCGGTCTTCCAGTTGCATTCCTGTGGAGACTCCGCCTCCCAAGGCGACAGAAAATCGGCGTGATGGGCATTATGATTACAGGAGGCTTGTGAGTACATACCCACTCCCTGCACCTTTCTGAGCAATATCATTAAGCCGCAGAGCAGGGTTGTCGTCATCAGTGTCGTCAGGCTAACGATACTGGTTGGCGGTCTACATGGGAGCGACTTTTCGTGGGATGGTGTCACTGACATGTCATTATGGTACGTGTCAGGATTTTCTTTTTCGAGAGTGTGATCGTACGACTCTCTAACACAGCAGCTTCAGGACGGTTGAAGTGCACCTAACTATTATGTGCGCCTGCCTACCGCACCTTAAGCCCCTGATTCGAAAGTATCTACCGAGAATGCTAGGAACTAGCCATGGGGCTTCTCACCCCAATCTCACGATAACCACTGACAGCGGTTATTAAGTTCCAGGGTTGCAAACAAATAAATCGAATCCAAATCTATCCAATCAAATCAAATCATGAGGTCCGGCTTTATTTGGATATCGTATCTACTCAGCAAATTCGGGCACATAGCATGCCCCATAAAAGCACATATGACCAATTATATCAGGAGTTTGTGACGTTTCTGCGGTTAATAGTGGAAATGTGCACTTAAAACGGAGACGCTAGGTGCCCGAATTTACTGAGTAGATACGGTAGTTGATAGATCCAATACAGCCAATTCGATCAGGGACTTCCATAGAGGGTCAACTGTGGACATACATGGGCAAACCGTTTAAACGGTCGAATATTTCCTCAAACGTTTGAACGGTTCAAAAATATTGCAAACGGTTAAACGAACGAGTAAACGATTTAAACGAATGAATGAATGATTTATGACGGTGAGAAATATCCACTGCGCCTGCTTTAATACCAGTCGAAATAATGCCTACTATTATTGTTAACATCCTGAGAGTCACAGGTTTTCCCAGCTCCAGTCGTCGATATTTACTTAAAGTTCCCGACCTGTTGGATTGTGAAACGCTACTCAATGAAACCCTTTTCATGTACGCTGCCTCCCGTACCACAAACCGTTCTCTCTAACGACCATCCAGTCAAGAACGGAAAAAGAAGAGACATGAGAATTGGTAAAGAACAAGCAAGTAAATAAGTCTGACACGCCAAAATGAGATGAGCACTTTCTGATTCTTTTAGCCTCGATGGTCGATCTATCGAAGTCGTTGTAGGATCGTCACCCCCGGTCACATGTAGCGTGCACAAGAACCTGATCTGCTCATCATACGATTTCTAAAAAGGCGGTGCAGGGCTGCCTGGAAAGAGTCCGAAGAACGACTGGTCCGGCTAAAGAGCGATAGTTCAGACGTGTTCAACGTCTACCTACATTGCTATATTGCCATACACTTCCCGTGCAGATCGACGAACCAGGACTTACTTATATGCAGCTGGCGAACGCTTTCATACTGGGGGATATGTTGCAGGACGGCAGCTTTCACGACGCTGTCATGGATGCAATGATGGACCAGACGGGTTCGACAGCGGCGGACGGCAAGACTTGGTATCCAGTCGGCCCAGTCATTCACTTGATCTACGAAAAGACGCTCGGATCATCCAAAGCCAGGCTATTCCTCGTGGACATGTACACATTCTACGGACACGGTGATGGGCTGACGGACTGGGCTATCCAGGAGGATCTCCCCAAGGAATTCTTGCTCGATGTTGCTGTGACTCTTCTCGATAAGAGACCGCGCCCGCAATCGTGTGGTCCCGTGCAAGGGTCGTGCAGATACCATCAGACAGGCCAGACGTCAGCGCTTGCTACAAGAATGTTCTAGCGCTACGACCAAAGCTTGGGTAAATTGACCGAAAGTTAGGCGTGACTACCACTCGAGATTATAGCGTTTTTGAACTTATTGACGCAGGAGTGAGCTGTTCTATTCTTCCATGTATCCCCTTGGGCGGTACACTCATATGACGTTGGGAACTGTGTTGCGGCGTCGGCAGTGGGACATCCGGAGGCGGAGCCGTTGATTGTGGCATGATGGGATGCGATGCCGACGGCGGGGGTAGGTGGGCAGTGTCATGCCGCCGATGATTCTTTCTGTTCTTGGTCCTTAGCGAAAGGTGGAGATGGAATTTGAAGGCTATCCACCTCGAGTACATGAGGAATATCTGGGAAGGTTAGTGATATCGGCAGCTTTACCGATACAGGAGTGGCCAACCCTTGGTGCTCTCGCGATACTGGAGATGGCCTTGGAAGTTATAGAGAGAGCACTCACGATGCGGGTGGAAGCAACGGGTAGGATGGCGGTTGAAGCTGACCCTCAGCCTAACACTACTGCCCAGCAGAGGAGACGCCACTCATTTGCCTAACGCTAGGTTCTTAAATTAACTGTAAAAATGGCTTAATGCCGCTCTCTTTGTTAGAAATAAGGCTGTTTCAACACTCTTTTGTGCGCTCAATTAGGTGGATCGTAGCTGCTTGTCCCAATTTGACCTGCTCCTTTGCCTTCAAAATTAGCCCCACCTTCCCTTGCTCGACTCTTAACCCTTGTCATGTATCGCTCGCAACTGGTTGTTTCGCTTGAACAACTGGCACACTGAAGTAGGTGTCATGGCTTAACCCTCGAGCCTAGCCACTGACTTCGCTGACTGACCATCCATTCAGTCGAAGCTTTACCAAACGATCCAGCTCAGTAGAACCGTCCTCCCGAACGCCATTTTCCTCCATATCTTGCAGCATTTTATCGATGTAGTCCCCTGCTGCAGAGAGGTGCAGAATATGGGCAATCGCACTGTGGATGGCGAGTAGGCGAGGCGATGGAGGGTCTATACTTCGGGTTTCTGTGAGATGGAGTGTTCGAGTGACAGGGAGAAGGCCCCCCAAGAGCCCCGGTGGGAGGAAGGTATTGATTCGATAGGTATGCGCTTGCTGGTCAATGGGCTCGAAAAAGATTCGGAAGTCGCCGAACCATAGATGCAGGCTATGGGTTAGGGTCATGGCATTGCGAGGTCGATCGATGTCGGTGCCTTCAACTAGGAATGCAGCACCGCTGTCGAACATATTGAGAATCGCTAGTGCAGCTTCCTTAGAAGGGTCCTAGAGGAAAGTACTTAGCAAGGAGGAAGCTTTGTCAAGTGAGAGTTCATACTAATTGTAAGTTTGCGTTGACCTGAGTAAGTGAATGTGGCAGGATATGTGCCACCTCGAGAGCGTCAAAAGCTTCCCCTGCAAGAGAGATTCCATCGTCGTCACGAGCCTCATCACCATATCTACTCATGCGTTTAAATGCCTCGTTCTGATCAAACCGGCGCGATATCACGCAACGATGGCGATCGCGGATCAGACAGGCACCGCGGAGAGCTGACACCCGTTCTGGCGTTCCAGCAAAATTTTGCCCTTCTGATTGGGTTCTTTGGACTGCGGAATGGGTTGCAGGCGAAGGTTGGGGAGTCTTCTTAGTAGAAGCCTTCACTGTGAGGGCAAAGATGGTTAGAGATCAACGGCAGACGAAGAAAGGCCATAAGACCATACATGGCAAAAAGAAATTGTCGAACAGATACTCGGCGAAGTTGAACAAGGAAGTGCGGAGCTCGGCCTCCAGGTCTGCGTCACCCAAATCGATGGCCTCATCCCCATCCATGGGAAGAGCCGCGGACTGAAAGAACGCACGCAGGAAGTTGCCCTTGGATTCTTCAGAACGCGCATATTCGTATGTGAGGCGGACAAGTTGTATACGGTCGTATTCACCGTTGCTGCCGCTGCCGGAAGCATCGAAATGGTTGACTATTCGGTAGAATCGACGGCTGGCTGAGAGGCGCAGACCAGGTCCTAAGGGAGGCTGTGCAGAGAAATCAATGATGCTTTCGAGAGATGATTGGTGACGGTGAAGAGCGGATGCAGGCGCCATCGCCGTGGCGTAGTGTTTGCGATGCGCAACAGTCAAGTGAAGGGGTTTAGTATTGTTGAAGGTGGAAAAGTAAAATGGTATGATGGACGAGAAGCGGGGTGATGTTTTGGGTAGGCGGTGAGGGGAGATTAGCGTGATAAGATGGCAGAATTACCCAAAATCATACAGGTTAGAAGACTATTCGGGGACCCCTGTCGAAAACCACGGTTAGCGTTGCACAAGCAACGAGCGCTCGGACGAAAAGTGTCTATTTTAGTAAATTACAGGCTAACTTATTCCTTGGTAGGGTAGGCTATGATGCTATCCACGTCGAAGGTAACCCCGGCATCGTTCGAAACCCTCTCATCTTCATCTAAGCAAATGTGGTGTATCTCAGCTTTAGAGTCAAGACCACAAAAGGCCTCTCTTCTGGATTCAGGGCTCATTTTCCGGCTAGGTCATCTTTCTGGCGTGCGATAGTCTCAGTGCCAAGGACATCAGGACCCAAATCGGGCGCAAACTCCAAGTACATGGCGAGACCGATCTGTTCGTTCGGATCTTCCATGTGGTTACGTTGTGCTGCTCCATGACAGTCATTGCTGCATCCTTGAAATCTAACAAGTTGTTCTGCTAGCTCTTGTGCGAGGTGCCCAACTGGATTTGGCTCGTCGGTCTCTGCCTGGGGCGAGGTTTCCAAGGTTGTATCGAAGGTAATGGTCTGGCCTAGATCAGGGCTTTCATGATTCGAAATGGATACCGAATCTACAGCGCCTGTGAAAGTGCCAATATAGGACATAGCCTGCTCTTCTATATATTCTAGTGGTTGAAGATCGACTGTGGGTAGGAACTGTGAGATGTCCGTGTTGTCCGGTTCCGGCGCATTGGGATTAGCCGGATAATAGGAGCCGCTGAATACGTTCACCCACCCGGCACCTCCTCCTGATTGTAGGGGAAGTAGGGGAAAAACTGGGTTGTGAAAGTTGGCATGTACCGTATCGCGTTGCACAGGGGCAGCATCCTGCCGCCTCGTCTGTCTCCGCTCTACACAAGCTTGGAAATCGATCGTATAGATCGATTCTAAGCACCGGATACCCCCACGGCGGAACCCCCAGGTCAAGCAACCAACACCCTAGAGCCACCGATGAGACAGGCAGGACATACCGCTCCGGAACCTCATGCACCCCCGGAAACCAGAGCGACACCAGCACCTAT
>WESZ01000296.1:0-21000 GCA_011033785.1 Fusarium cf. falciforme
CACCCGCTTCTTCAGACAATCGAGAACATCCACGTGTCTTGGAGCGGCGCCAACAGACCCAGCCCGGCGGAAGTGGGGACGCTTCTTCAGGTGCGCAAGTCTCGAGTCACAGCAGCCCTTTTGTGGCTACAGAGGAACAATCCCCTCTACAAGGACATCGAAATCAACCTGGATGAAATACAGGGCTGGCAGTACGCGGAGGGCTCAACAGTTCCCACCGTTCTCATGGAGCGGATGCAGAGGGAGGAGCCCTCGGCGGTGGAAAAGACGCACACGGACCCCATCGTCCCAAACATCGATCGCGGATTAGAGGAGAATGGTTTCACTAGCATTGAAGAACTCCTCACCTCGCTACGAGCGGACCCAAGCGACGACGCCTCTATCTCAGTTGACAATGCGTCGATGGAACAGCCTCACCCACCACCTGAGAATGCCCATATGTCTGCTCTTGACCCAGAGAGTCCCGACCGTGACGGTGATATCCTATACGAGACGTCAACGTCCGGCATGTTTCCTCTGGACGGGCCGGCCGCTTTCGCTGAGGCTGATAAGATATCCTTCCTAGCTGAGGCTATCCAGCCGAGTCAGACTGGATACGGCAATGATGTTGAACCTTCCGCTATGACTGTCCACGCAGCAGGAGACCAACCGTTCATCCGAGTCGAGCGGGGTGCGGATTTCGCGGACACCCTGCATGAGGACTTCTTTCCACGGACCTTTCCCAAGCTTTTCCCCTGGGGGAGGGGCGGCCCTAAGGCGCTGAGCGAGCCGGACGGCAATTTACACGACGCTTCGGAGCCAGCAAGGCGCAATGCAAATCACTCGCTCAACTATTGGGCCAAGTATGTGTTGCGACGACATGGGGGTCGGTTTGCCACCCATCCGGTCTTTTGTTTCTTGGTCTTCAACATCCTCCTGCGATCCACGAACCGACGTATCAGCATGGTCCGTATGGCAAGGGGCTCCTTCGACAGACTGGAACGGGTCTATGGAAGCCTGACGGCGGACCGCCTAGAAAGAGCCGAGGAGGAGATGCGGGAGACAAGGACCACGACAGATCCGGACATATCGTTCTTGCTTCGTGAATTGTCCATCTTTGGCCACGCACAGCCGCTATCTAACGAAACTCGACTCTTGATGCGGAGGAAGATACAAGCAGTGAACATCTGGACCGGTATGCCTGCCATTTGGATCACTGTCAACCCCAACGATATCAACAATCCGGTCAAGATGTGGCTCTCCATCCACAGGCTCCACGAGCATGACACAGCAAAGGAACTGCTAGCGGATCTCCGGGGAAGGTATGACAGGATCGCCCTCAGCACCATGGACCCAATTAGCGCGGCCATCTTCTTCCATCGAGAAATCTCGCTGTTCTTTGAGAAATTCGTCGGGACGGGCCAAGAATCGGTTTTCGGAAAGATCAGCCATTACTACGCCACAGTCGAGACGAATGACCGAGGCAGTCTGCACTTGCATGGCCTACTCTGGTTGGAGGGTACCATGCAGTTGCCTTCCCTGATCGATGATATGGCGAAACCCGAAGAGGAAGAATACCGTGGCCAGGTGGTTCGGTATCTAGACTTGGTATTTCACGAATATTTAGATGAGGAAGCTGGAAAAGCTGTCCGAAAAGAGAGAAAGCCAATCGACCCGATCGAGGGAATTATGCACGACACCGAGGCTCTCGCAGCAGTCTTCGACAAGGAGTCTAATTACATTGCGTACTGTTGTCAGGTTCACTCGCATACCTACACCTGTATCAAGTATTCTCTCAAAGGACTCGTCGGAGAGGATATGCACAAGCACAAGCACAAACGAACAGCTTGTCGGTTCAAAGCGCCTTGGAGGATCGTCGAGGACACCGGATTCACGGAGGACGGCCTGCTCAAGATCCGCCGGAACCACCCGCTCGTCAACCGGTACAACAAAGCAATGGCAGTCGGCCTCCGTCACAACCACGACATCTCCATGATCTTGACGAGGACCAAGGGACTCGCTATGGTATTTTACATCACGAACTACGCCACCAAATTGGACACGCCCATGTGGAAACGCCTTGTCTTCGCTGCTGATGTTCTTCGACAGCTTCGTGAATCTGCGGGTCATCCCAGGCCAAATCTTGCCGAACAGGATCCCCGGCGCCAGGCTGTAGTTAACGAGGGTCGTCAGTTTCTGATGATATCGGCGAACCGAATCTTTTCCGAGAGACAGCTTTCGGCCGTGGAGGCCTGCTACTTCCTCCTTGGCTATCAAACGGACTTTACTAACGTGCCGCAATGGTCCTACATAAACTTGACCGCACTCTATTGGACTATTTTCCGGCGTTGGACACACCTCCGTCGCCAGGCTAGTACGCAAACAGACGCCGAAGAGCCATCAGAGACGGTACAATTTCGGGAAAGTGGCCCAACTTTATTGTACCTGGATGCCTATGCGTACCGAGGCCCAGTTCTGAGAGACGTGTGCCACTATGATTATATGTCTATGATTATCCTGGAGCGTCGCCACGGCCGAAATGAGGATGAAGCCTACATAACTCTGGAGGGACCTCCAGAGTGCTACGGGTGGATCCAAAAGCTTCGCGAACCGCCCGAGTACGCGGTGCCGATCTTTCAGGGATTCATTAGCGATGACCACATGGACGAGCATCCGGTGTATTTCAAACGGTACACTCCCATTGCTGGCCCATTCACCTCCGAGCCATCGCTGACATTCTGTGCAGCAACTCGGTTCTCCATCTGGCCTTATTTGTGCCGTGGGAAAGCTTCCTCTCCAAGACACGCGGTGATATCACAAGCATCTGGTCGAACTATGCAGCTATGCTCTGTCCTCGCCTGCGGTTACATGTCTCAAACATCTCCCTCCTCAGAAAATCGGCCGAGGATGCACGTAAGGACGCAAAGCTCTGGGCCAACCGGTCGGAAGGCGACGACACAGTGGATGTGGACTTGCCTCTGGATGAAGGCGATTATAGCGACGAGCCAATCACGGGAGAACCAACCATGGCAGAGCATCACCAAACCTATATGGCTCTCCTCCAGACCCTTCGAAATGCTGTGCGAGACTCGGACGCAACGAGGGACTCCCCAGTCTTGCAAAGCCTGATCCGAGACCTTTGCCAGGAGAACCCGGCAGAAGAGGACCGACCTTTTGTCCAACGTCACGACAATTTCTACCAGCAAATCCGCCATAACCAGAATACTCCATTATCCCAGTGTCCTATTCCTTCTGCACAAGATCTTCAAGCTGCCGCAAAGGCCCAGGATATGCTGCATCTCCGGATGCTCAATGAGATGGAGGGCGGTGTCCAAGGTGGTACAACCTTCATTGGTAACGCCGATATCGACGATCTGCTTGTTCGGCAGTGTGACACGGAAGTTCCCATTCCGAGACAACTGGAAGATTCGACCGTACAAAATCCTCGAATGTTTGTTGACATAGGTCCCACCAGAGGGTTCGTGGAGCTGGGGCTTCTTGCCGCGTCTAGCTATACGCTCAACTATCTGCAGAGCATGGCACTTCAACTTGTGTGCCGGTTCTTGGACAAGTATATTGCCAATCCTGACTCGGCTGGCCAACATCTTCAGTACGTCGGAGGTCCAGGCGGTACTGGGAAGTCCAGGATCGTCGATGCCTTGCGGGACATCTTCACGGCTAGAGGTCAGCCACATCACCTCCAGGTTACCGGTACATCAGGCAGTGCTGCCGCCCAGATCGGAGGCACGACACTCCACTCGGCCTTGGGACTAGACACCCACCGTTCTAACAACAAACAAAAGCCTCCGATGTTCTCGGAAGCGAAAAAATGGATGTGGAAGCAGAAACTGGTCCTCGTAGTCGACGAAGTGAGCATGCTCGGGGGAGCCACTCTATTCAACGCCAGCTGCCACCTCCAGGTCCTCCGTGACAGTTCCGATAAGCCATTTGGAGGCATTCCCGTTGTTCTCTTGATGGGTGATTTCTATCAGTTCGCCCCTGTGCTCGAGACAAGTCTCCTGGTGGACCGGATGGTGGATCTCGCTTACACCGCGTCCTTGGGACAAGCGACCATCGCTCACCATCGTGGCCACAGTCTGTGGCTGTTGTTCAAGACTGTTATCCTCCTTGAGGAGCAAGTCCGCGCGCGAGACGATCCTCAGCTAGGCGCCCTTCTGGACAGAGTACGGGCTGGAACCCAGACCGTGGAGGACCTTGACCTGCTCAACACCAAGCTCGTGAACCGCTCCCAAATCACCTTCAAGGATGGCTTGCGCGCCATAACACCACTTAACCGCAACCGATGGAACCTCAACACGGAAGCTGTGGTAGACTGGGCCCGCTTTCACAGGAGACACACCTCGCTCTTCGTCTCGAGCCACACCTGGCGCAGTCGAGACTTATCCCAACAGGAGGTGGCCCAGACCATCGAACAAGGCGACAATTCCAACTGTAAGATCCCTGGGGTTTTCCTCTACGCCCAGGGGATGCCTGTAGTGGTCAACAAAAATACATACACCGGCTTGAAAGTTGTGAATGGGACCGAGTTTACCGCCGCGGACGTCATTCCCGAACCCAAATTCCCGGGCTACCACCTTGCGGAAGACGTTACCATCCATTTTGGTCCGCCACTAGGCATACTATTAGAGTCGCAAGAGACAAAGGATTTAGCAATCCCGGCCCTCCCAACCGGCACCGTGCTCATCCGGCCTATTACGCATACCCTCGATCCGGCCAATTCCCACCATAGGTTCCTGCCGGGAAAATGCTCGCGGCGAGTGTTACCTGTTGTTCCTGCATTTGTCCTTACTGACTATAAAGCACAAGGCAAAACCTTTGTGGGCGTTTTCTTGGAGCTGCGAGGAAGCCGTATGACGAATGGTCAGCCTTCTAAATGCGACTTCACCAGCCTCTATGTACAACTATCCAGGTGCAGAACACTACAAGGAATCAACATTCTTAGTCCCATACGACCGCAGGATTTCATCGGGAATAAGCCAGACCAAAGCATAATTGATGCCATGCAGAGGTTAACGGATCTGGCAGCAGAAACAAGACGATTATTTCTGCAAATCCACGTGTAGGACAGCGCGGGATACAAAGACAAGTCTTATTCCAAATCCAGAAGGCCCTACATCTCATAAGGCGACCTCACCGCTCGCCAATCATCCGGATCCCTCTCGCCTCCCTTCCCTGGCCGGAACTCCTTCTGTTCCTCACAATAATCTTTCCACCACTCTTCGAAGGCCTGTCTGTTGTACAGACTTCTCGGCGCACCTTCTCCTTCTCCGAAGAGGTCCAGAATTCGGTCACAGTACATCCACACGCCCTCAAGATGCTGCGGCAGCAACGGCTTCATGTCCTTCCGCGCGACCACCACGGTGCCGACATAGGACCGCCACTCCGGGGGCGCAAACCCGGACATACCTGCGATGACACGACTCTTCGTCGTCTTGGTCAAATCTTTGCTCAGATAGCCGTCAACGCAGACGACGGCATGCTTTCCCGGCCGTCTCAGCACCTGCACCCATTGTCTCCCAGCCGTCCAATCGCTCTCGAACGGCACCTCTCCCCAGGCACCTGAGCTCTCGTCCTTGCCAACGCGTTTGAGCCTGACGAGTGAAACGTAGTCATATAGGCACAAACCTCGCAGGACATCACCACGATGACGATACGCCTCAGCGAAACTAATACTCTGGCCTGCTTCTTCCACGACGATCGACTCGTCCACAAAACCGTCCGCGACCGCGATGCCGCTCTCTTGCCGGAGGTGTCGCCACCGTCAGAAGACGTGCCAGTAGAGCAGAGATACGTTCAGGTACGCCCAGGCGCTGCTGTTTGTGAACTCGCTCGGGTACCCTAGAAGGTGGGCAACGACCTCGACTTGCGATAGAGACCGCTCCGTGAATATACGGTTAGCCACTCTCATCAGAAACTCTCGCGTCTTGTTTTTGGTACCGTCTTCGTCGCCTCCGCCGTCGCCTCCAGCATCCTCCCCAGCGGCCGGCTGGCCACCTGCTGAGACAACAGGCAACAGTTCTGCGGCCGCAGCGACGCGCTTCCACGTCGGGTCCTCTACTTTGGTCGCGTAATTTGTGACGTAATAGACGATGGCCATGGTCTTCCGCTGCGTCGCTATGAAGGAGATGTCGTGGTTGTGGCGAAGCCCTACGGCAATGGCCTTGTTCCACCGGTTAACCATGGGGTGCGTCCTGCGAATCTGCAGCACGCCGTCTGGCGTGAATGCAGTTTTGTCGGCCAATCTCCATGGCGCCTTGAACCGACAGAGATCGCCCTTCCGTCTCTTCTTGCCCAGGGAGTACTTGACGCAGGTCGGACTGTGCGTATGGATCTGTGTCGCGCCGGCACAGAAGTTGGCTTCCTCGTCAAATGCGGCCGAGAACTGCTCGGTGTTGTCCAGCAGGGAGGAAATNATCTGTGTCGCGCCGGCACAGAAGTTGGCTTCCTCGTCAAATGCGGCCGAGAACTGCTCGGTGTTGTCCAGCAGGGAGGAAATATCGGACGTCACCGACCGCTCCGCTTGCACGACGCAGAACGCTTCCTGGTCAAGATCCTGCCTGACATATCAGCCCAGCCCTGCTTGCTCACCAGAAGTCCTGGATGGCCAACAACGCGCATTGAGCATTACCTCGGAGAAAACACTATCGACGTATTGGGCGATGCGCTCACGATACGCCGCCTGATCATCCCCCTGGATATCGGTAAGCATAGAGCTCAGATGCGCGTTTCCATGCAACCAGAGCAGCCCGTGGACCTGAAGCGCCCCTCGTTCATTGGTTTCCACGGCACCATAGTACTGGCTGATCCGTCCGAAAACTGACTCCTCTCCTACTTTCACGTAATGCTCGAAAAACAACGTCATCTCCCGGTGGAAGAATGCAGCCGAACTCATAGGGTCTGAGATGGACAACCGCATCCGTTTAAACGACATGTCAAGGCTTCGCAAGAAAGCCTCGGCTGCCTCAGGATCGCGTGAGCGATACGCTGCCAGTCGGAGCTTCACCGGGTTCGTAATGTCATTTGGGTTGATGGTGAACCAAATGGCAGGCACGCCATAGCGAACGATGAGCGCCTGGATCTTGTACCGCATACTGAGACGGAGCTCTCTGGGCATAGGCTGGCGGTAACCATACAGCGATAGGCTCCGGAGAAGCTCTTTCACACAATCGTCGGTGGTCTTGCCTGAGTTTTCCAACTGTGCCCTAGCTGCCGCTAACCTATCTGCAGTCAGCGACCGTACGATGCGCTCCACCTTGCGGAAATTCTTCCTCGTCACGCTCAGCATGCTGACACGCCGGTTCCTTGACCGCACGCCCACGTTGAACACGAGAAATGCGAAAATGTGGTGCGTCGCAAATCGGCNCAGCGACCGTACGATGCGCTCCACCTTGCGGAAATTCTTCCTCGTCACGCTCAGCATGCTGACACGCCGGTTCCTTGACCGCACGCCCACGTTGAACACGAGAAATGCGAAAATGTGGTGCGTCGCAAATCGGCCGCCATGACGCCGCAGCACAATGTCGGTCCAGGCCCGAAGGCTCATGTTCCGAGACGACAAGAGATCTTGCCCCGCGGCATCTGCTACACTCATCCTGGCACCTCTTCCCGCCTCCAAGACGGCTTCTTGGACGAATCGTGGCCCCCCGACGCCGAACGGCAATAGGGTGGGAAACGACCTCGCGAAGAACGAGGCATCAGACGTGTCGGCGAATTCGTCACCGCGAGAAACATGAATGTACGGCTCAGAGTCGTCAGCATGCCCCCGCCACCTTTCAGCCGAGGATCCAACCCATGTTCTCGGGCCCGTATGGCCGGTCCCAGCACCTTCACCGACGGCGTCGCAAGCAACCCGCACTTTCTCGACATCCGCTACGTCCGGCGGTCCGTCCAGGGGAAATATTCCAGAAGAGGTGACCTCGTTGATCGGTACCGTGACATGGTCAGCCGCAGCTTCGCCTCTGCAACGAGACTCATTTGCCTCATCTGTCACTGGTCCTCCGGTTTTGCGTGTTGGCGCGTCTTCTCCATGACTGAACCGATCGAGAATTTCCTCGATCTCCACCGACTCCTCATCGTCTATGGCGCGCTCCGTGGGCGGCACGACGTGCGCTGTTCGCATCTTTTCCCACGGGGGCGGCTCGTTCCGCTCCATGCGATCATACACCAGAGACGGCACCCCATGCGGCGGGGTTCCCCAACTCTCCATCTCCGCCGCGTCGATTTCGATCTCAGCATAGTGTGGATTGTTCTTCTTTAGCCAGACAAGGGCCCTCTCAACGGCTCGCCGCCTCACCGATAGGAGGCTTGAAAGATCGCTCAGTCCCGGCTTGTTTGCGCCTTGCCACGAGATGTGGATCTCGTCCATGACTTGCAAAAGCGGATGGGGGAGCACCTTCGTGACCAGCTCCTGCACATTGTTCGGGAACACCGTGATGTGGCCTTTAACATGCCTCGGATACCTCAGATTTTGCCTCTGGCCTCCCGGAATGCTGTATCTTGTGACAAATCCATAACACGAATTCAGCGCGATGAGCTTCTCCTCAACCAGTGTGAGGCCCTTGAGCTCGTCGGGAAACATATGCTCACAGCCGAGGCGGCTGTGTAGGGGGGCCGCTGACGACGGGCCACTCCGCCTTAGGCAACTCATACACTCCGCACAGCTCAAGATCGAGTCTCCCACGGGAAAGCAGCTTCGACATGAAAACGGCGAGCGGTCGCCCTTTTCGACGCAGCTCGACATCCACCGGTCCCACGTCACCTCTCTCAACTCTTTCTTCGCGCACTTACGATAGCACAGCATGCAGGTCCATATCGGCAAGGTGCTCGCATTGTGGAACGCCTGGTAAAAGTCTTGCACGGTCAACGCCTTTCTCTCCTGCGATACGGGCGTACACCACGCCTGCTCGTTGGACAGTCTCTCCTTCACGGCAAAGTCCTCCTCCAAGAAGCCCAGCACGCTTGCCAAGTCTTCGGCCTGCATTTCCCGCCTCCTTTGCCTTCGGATTCCTCCAGCCCGAATTTGTTTCCTCGGAGGCTCATCTCGGCTGTTGTTGCGGTTTCTCTTTCCTTGCCGCTGCGGCTGCCTCAGATCCACGGCCTCATCTCTGCATACTTGGTCCGCTTTCCCGCAAGCCATCTGACGTTGTGACCTTGTCAACGAAGGTTCGGCTAAATGCGCATCTCCCACCGCGCCGTCCCTCTCTTTGGGCACAAGAGGCTGCAAGGCATGTCGGCGAACACTCTCAATCCGAAGCCTCATCCTGCTCATTGAGCTTCCCTCCCTCCCGCACTCTCTCTGGGCAACCGCTGCTATACCATCCTCCTCCTCCTCATCTCCTCGCCGATTCCCCTTGGGCAAAACATGTCGGTGAGATAGGACTGGCTCAGCAACCGCCGCCCCCACTGCACCACTCGCTACCTTTGGTAACAGAGTCTTTCGGACCAGCGCAGCGTCTTCCGGCTCTGCGGCGGCATCGTCCACATTCACCCTTACATCCCCATCTCGGGCCTGAGCCAGCGATGCATGTTGCGCCAAACCTGCTGCATCGGAGACATGGCTAGTGTGCGGTCTTGCTTTCGGCCGCCGACCTCTTCCCCTACGTCTTTTGGGCAAACCCCGCGTGATTGCTACTGCTAGCTCTCTTCGGCTAATATCTTCTTCGGACACTGATTGTTTGGGTTGAATAATCCGAACCGCGGGTGCCTCATTCCGTCGAAAGAGCGAAGCGTCGCTAGCCGCCGCCGTGCCGCCCTGCTCATCATCTTCAGGGCCCCTCTCCTGAGGCAAGAAGTGTCGATGAAAGCGCGGGGGTTCAGAATTCGCCGCCTCCGGTGCGCCATGTTCTCTGAGCAACGGGGGCTGCCATGCCGACGTCCCCGGCCCAGAAACTTCCCCGCCCCTCGAAGCTCTCCGTTCTCAAGCTGACCCGATGGCTGATGCCGCGCGGAACCTCCACTGTTGGCCGCATCATGAGAATTCCGTACTCTGTTAGACCGCAAGCCGCCTCGCACAGGTCTTCTGGGCAACGACCTTGCAATTGCCTCCGCATGCTGCCTCCATGCGGTATCTTCCACGGCAGGCTGCTTAGGCTGAATCTGTCGGGACGCTGATGCCGCATTCCCAGTGAATCGTATGTTGACAAACGTCCCAGCCTCTTGCCCGCAGCTGCTACCATGTCTACGCCACCTCCTGTCGTCTCATCTCCCTGCTCTCTCTCCCACCAGCTTACATCATTACCGTCTTGTCCGTCCCCAGCTGACGACGAGCAGGCTCCCACGTGAGCAACCGCCTTATGTGGCTTCGCCGCTGGTGAGTTAATTGGTGTACGTAGTTGCAAGCCTATCAATGGCAATCCTTCTCGACGTATTGCGGATAATTCAGCTTGTTCTGCAGTGCGCTTAGAGGCGCCTGAGGCTTGTCGACTCCTACAGTCGAGACAGTCAGCCGTAAGCCTTCCACATGATATGGAAGATTTTTTTTTGTTCGAAATGAATTGATCTGCCGGCTTCGCCTGCTTGCAGTTCCTGCAAATCTTTGTTGAAGGGATAGAATCAGCCATGAGTATGTTGAATTGGAGGGGCGGTTTGATGAGGAAGGATGAGGAAGGACGGCGCGTTGGCCACATTGTGTCGTCGTTGGCAGGCCGACAACGCAGACCGTCCACGTCGAGTGGAGACACAAGACACATCTGACCAATGAGAGAGCTTTTACTTTGAGTTATTGTTGTAATGGAAGTCCTTCGGACTGAATAAGTACAATATCTCCAGTTACTATATGATAGGAAGTCGATCCTCTATATTTAACTTACCATCTTATACTATCTACTTACTTCCCTTCTTATAAACTCGTATCATCGAGTTAATCGAAAACCTTGGCGATGCTGCCAGGCGCAGCAGACTCAATCTCTTTAGCAATACCATCCCACACTCGCTTCCGTCCTTCTTTCGCCTCCTCCCCTTTGATCCAATTAGGGATAACGGAACTACAGCGACACCACCCTTCTCAGTATGCGCAGATTTCTAGAGAAACGCACTATTAGGGACATTGACTTACTCGTCCTTGATCTCACAATCGGCACTGAACCTGCCATGACTATTTACGCCGGCGATGGCGGCGAAAAGGAGTGTGCGGCTGCCGTCTTCCGGGGTGCGACCAATCTGGTCCATCATAGTTCCAGTGATCGCTTTGACATCACCAGAGGCATTGCGGTTGATATCTGTCTTGCATAGCCCGGGACAGACCGTGTTAAGAACCACTCCAGTGCTGGATACGGGAATCAAGGGGGCGATATGGCGAATGGCGAGCACCAAGAGGAGTTTCGACACGGTATACCTGCGGAAACAAGTTGTCAGCCTTGGACACCTCCACCAATTCCTAAAAATCTTCGAAGTCGGGCCACATACCCACCAGTCATGTCCAGCTGTCCCACCTCGACGATCTTGTTCAGCGGGTTGGCGTCATCTTTACCCAAGTCCCAGAGAGGTTGTGCGGAGAACGCCACATTACTGGAGACAATCGTAATATGAGGGACAGTCTTAAGTCTTTGAGCATCCTCTTTCATCTTGGGCAAGAGGAGCACTGCGAGGAGCAAAGTACTGTACACATTGACGGTGAATATGGCAGGATGACCCTCGGCCAGGCTATCCATCTCAACAGCAACACCGGCGTTCTCAATCAGGGCGTCGATGCGGTCAAGTTCGAGGGTGGCCCGCTTGGCAAAGGCTTTGACAGACTCATAACTGGAAAGATCAAGATGCCAGACCTCGGCAGAGCCGGTCTTTCCCGTGCTTGCCTCTATCTCGGCCTTGGCCTTCTCACCGGCGCTGAGATTGCGGACCGACAGGATCACCTTGCCTGCGCCGAGGGAAACGAGATGCTTCGCCGCCTCAAACCCAAGCCCAGAGTTTGCTCCAGTGACAATGTATGTGCGACCCGAGCAAGCCTCAGGCGTGGCGAGAAGGGGCAGGTTGCGAAGCTGAGCTGACACTGCATCGAGGACTTCTTGAAGTTCAGACATGGCTGCAGGTTATATCCGACGAGATATGAGGTTGATAGTGCCGATTGTCTTCAGACGGCGATCCAGAAGGCTTTGTACGAAAAGTGAACTCGAGAGATATGAACTTGAAGATCTTGTTGGAACTTTCACAAGACAACAAGAGTACAGCTTGCCGCCCTATATAGGCAGATCACTCGATGCTTATTCATGGTGCATAGCGTATTTCGTAGCTTGATTAGCGGCTCCGTTAGTGTTGAGCGAGCTTTGTTGAATCACGGAGTTAAGATAAGTCAGCATTTTCGCAAGGGGGCTACTAGCAACAAAGCAATAAGCTTTGCCGCATAGTTGGGCCAAGATTCTCTACTTTTCTGAAAGCGGCGAATTCGAAAACACCGAAAACCCTCACCGTTGTCTCAAGCATCGCACTGTGGAGACGCGTCCCGGATTTGCATAAGGAACGGGCTTCGGTGCAACCACGGAGACTTTCCTTGTCTTCTGCAGCTCGTTAAAGTTTGATCTTTTCCGAGGTAGTATAGCCAATATCGTAGCGTTCGGAGCAGGAAGTCTCTTTCGGACTTTGTGCGGAGTTTCGAGTTTAGGCCGCTCCGCGACTCGAGCCGCCCCCTAGGACAGCTTGACGGACCCAATGACGGCCCCAAGGAACGAATTACCAGTGACCAAACAAGTTGCTCTTATTTTTAGGATCCATAAAGCGCGGTTCGGTGTATTTATCTTTTAAGATATGATGTCAGAGAAAAGATTAGGAAGGTAGCTAAGGTGTCTTTCGCATTACTATTATAATGCAGCTGAAGTTTCTAACTCTTTACCACTAATGCAGGCCAACTCCTTTTCCATTGCTGTCGACGTCGGGGTTGTCGAAACGATTGCTTGGAGTTTACCCACATCTGGCTAATTAAAGTGACAAGCCAAGCCTGCAAATCAGAACGGGTCACATAGAGGTCTTTGCGTCGAGCAGGATGATCCTCCGCAACTCCGCTCTCCAGTTATACGAATATCCCGGCAAGTGAAATATGCCGGTGTGCGAGTGTTGGTATTCTGATCCACCAAGCTTCTCACATTGGCTGTGCCGAGACTACAGTTGGGTATTTTAGTGAGCGACTAGGTATCCCAAAATTGCGCTTTACCTAATTAGTTTATCGGCATAGGAAAATCATTCTTTTAAGCTAGAGGCCTGGAAAGATATTTTAACTGTAGTCTCGGCACAGTCAATGTTATGCGGAAGTACCGGTCCAGGGATCTGCTTGAGTGACGTGCAGTTTCATGACGATCACGGACTCTACGTACACTCCGCCAGGCCGTAAGTTATGTAAAACGGGTCATTGTGCTGTACAGGGTAGACGTCATGATTCAAATAACGACGCTAAATTCGCGACCGAATACGCATTTTTCCTTTCCGGCTTCGGTGGACATACATGCGCCGAGGCCGCGGCTAGAATTGCCCCGGACCCTCGGAGATAGCTGGCAATTTGATCATCTGATTAGTACTTTATGCTACACGGAGTTTATTAGGACCGAGGGGTAATTTGCGCTGTCTCACGTTGTATCTGAGGTCTCTTCACGGTACTCCGCTAATTGCAGGGGTTCTCTGGGGCGGCGAGGTCTGAGCTGGCAGGATCGCAGTATTCCTTCTCCCCACTTCTGAATACCCCGAGCTTCGGAAATTGTGTCCTTCACATTACTCCTCCCAGCGGGTCTCCGAAACATCTCGAGCTCTTCCAACGGACAACGAACATTCAAAAGGCCTCGGCCGATTGCTCTCGGCTTTTATTTGTCGGAGCAGTTCTCACCATGTCATCTCCAGCTCGACCACAGAATACCCGGAATATTGAGCGGTCTTGCGCCGTATGCCGTCGCCGAAAGGTCCGCTGCGATAAAAAATTACCTTGTTCTCAATGCACAAGAGGTGGCTTTTCGTGTTCGTATCCGCCTGTTGGCCCGGTTATACGGCGCATGCATAAAACTACGTTAAATGGCCTTGCTACTCGAATCTCGGAGATAGAGACGCTTGAAGCGTTCAGATCCGGCCAAGCTGCTTCTTCTTCTCAACCATCGACGTCCAGCGTTCTCGTTGCCAGAGCAAGTAGGCATCCAGAGCTAGAAACACTAGAGAAAAGCCCTGGTGAAGGTCTGCTACTGGGCAAAGGCAGAATCAGTGATTATGCCGATGAAATCCTTTTCTCTCGGGTTCTTGAACAGGTAGGTGCTCGGAAACCGTATGCAATCGCCAATCGAGATATGCCTTCTAACATCAGACCTTAGGAGCATGATCTACGGACGGTGTTGGCAACGCCAAGGAGTGAATCTCCAACACCCAGTGCTATTCCGTCTCCATTCGATCCAATAGGCATCCTATCCAACCCTTCTTTCTCAACACGTCTAACCAACTTGCACCCCCCGAAGCGAATAGCCATAAGGCTGTGGAATATATTTGTGGATAGTGTTGACCCTTGCATGAAAATTATACATGTCCCCTCGGTTGAGCATCTGGTCTGCACGGTGATAGATGATCCTACCGAGGCATCAGTAGAGAGCCTAGGGCTCTGCTTTGCTCTTTACTATGCTGCAGCCACTGTCATATGCCCTGATGATCGGGGCGGTATCTTCGGCGAAGACAGAACTCAAGCCCTCTATCGTTTCAAGATCGGTATAGAGCAAGCTCTAGTCCACACCGACTTCTTAGCAAATCCCTCCCTTCATCTACTACAAGGTCTTGCAATCTACTTAGTAAGTGCCAAATCTGCGGTTACTTGAGCGGTGCTAACAGCCAAACAGTCAGCCATGCGAGTTCACAACTCGGGCCGAGCCGTCTGGATAATGAATGGTCTCGCACTTCGAGCAGCAGAATCAATGGGTCTTCACAGAGATGGCAAGAAACTTGGGTTATCTCCATTCGAATCCGAAATCCGTCGACGCCTATGGTGGCATTTACTTGAGCGAGACGGCAGATGCGCCGAGGACTACGGTCTCCAAAATCCATCGGGGCCATCGCGCTTGTTCGAAGTTGATGAGCCCCGAAACCTTGACGATAGCGACCTCACGCCAGATATGAAGGAGCTTCCTCCGTCTAGGCTTGGTTGGACTCGCATAACACTGCTCTTATGTAGCATTCAAGTGTCCCGAGTGTGGGCTCATTTATTCCAGCTGGGGTGGTCCGTAGACGGCACACCAGACGAGGTTCGAGTTCGGCTGGTTAAAGAAGCTGTCGATCGAGTTGAGTGCATCCTCCAGCATTGCAACACCATCATCCCGGAACAGAGAATGACCGTTTTAATTGCTCGATTGCTTTTGAAGAAGCTCGGTATTGTTACCCGTCGACAGTGGCAGCCGATGCATCAGCCGGTCGACCAGGCCTCCTGGGCTACAGAAGACAACCTATGCGAGGCCATCACTGTGCTAGAGCATAGCAACAGCGTATGGCAAGATGGCGACCTTCATCCTTATCATTGGATCACACGAGCATTCCCTCAGTATGACATGATGCTTTATATCCTGCAACACCTCTGCATTTATCCTCAGGGGCCAAACGCAACTAGGGCGTTTGCAGTAGAAACTCACCTGGAGAGTGTCAGGTCAGTAGAGACCGGGCCTTTGAAGGGAACGAAGTGGACGGTTCTGATGACGATGAGAGAAAGAGCAATACACTTCATGCGAAGGACAGAGGCGAATGTAAAGACCGGAGGGGAGGCCCAGAGGATGCTGGACAATGTTGAAAGCGGTTCACTGGCTGATCATGGTGCCTCGAGAGGAATTTAATGAGGTACCCTAGAGCATAGTCGGTGACCATGTTCATCTTGACCGGAAAACTGTTATGCAGCAGTTTCTGTTGGATATGGAGAACTTTCCTTTAATGTTTTTAGAGCGATAACGTACATGATAAGTATGTGAGCCAGACAAGTAAGTGAGCCACTTTGTAATTTCTTAGTAACTACCAGACACGATGTGTGTCCAGCTACCAGGAGACTTTGCGCAAAAGCACAAACCCAATGCTACAAGAGTGTCAGTTGAATAATTAATTACTAAATTTTACAAAGACGTTTACTCATGAAAAACCCGCTGGACCCAGGATGCGTACTCTTTTTCCATCCAGGACGCAATACTCCTTAATGTGGCTAGAATCCTATACAGCCCGATCAAGCCTCTGGTGTCGCTCATCGCCACCTTTTCGACAATGTCCTGAAAAAGTTTCCAAGTCAGCCAGTGGCAAGAGGATCGCAAGTTAAACAAGGGATACCTACAATTCTATCCCCTCTATCGCATGCAAATAAAAGATACCACTCATGCTCCATGATGAGCATCAAAGGCAACGTGATGATGGGCTCTTTGTTGGCTGGGAGCAAGGCACTCATCCGCTGATGCCAGGCCGCAACCCAGACGCCCAGCTGCAGCCTCGCCTCTTCGAGAGCGCCGATTGCTATCTTGGACTCGACGGAAACAGCGATTGGCTCGTATCTAACGGGCCCATACACTGTCTGGTTCACTGAGCTTTGATTCTCGGGCAGTTCGTCTACGAGCGCTTAATCCGTGCTAAAGTGGATAGGGGTGGTTGCACTCGGATGCCCCAATCAACCATCTTGGAACGCGTAAAGTCGTAATGAGACGTAGCCTTCATCTCAGGAACGAATGGCTTGCTAATGCGTGCATGAGAAAGAATATCGCGAGACAAGGACGGGAACGAGCCAAAGGCTAGCTTCAGTAGAGGTCCATGGACGTCAACATTCCAAGCTGCCACAGAAGCTCCTCGTGCACGACAAGCTTTGGCGACCTGTTTGGTCTCACGGAGAATGACGAGTTCCTGCAGATGCTTAGAGGGTGAGTCATCATCGTCAAAGAACCAGCGCTCCCTGACACCCCTGTTTGTTGCCCTCAGCTCTTCCTCGACAGCCCTGGGCGAGAGATTTTCATATTCGAGATGTCAATAATGCGATCATAGGTGGGCTAGATATCCTCGGAAAGTTGCATGCTGGGATCGTCGGAGATTGAGACATAGCGCACTGGTTTTTTGAGAAGCTGCATAGTCGAACGCTTTACAGGGCTCAGAGAACGGGCGTTGGGTGAGCGTGTTGAAGATGCGGACGAGAGGCTTGGAGTTCGCCGCAGAAGAGGACGAGTAGGCAAGCTCATGGCGCTCAGACTGTGGGTTTGCGAAAAGAAGCTGGGTGTTTTGTCGTTGTCATTGTCGTTGAATGGGCTGTCGTCGGAAAAGCCATGCTCAAAATGGGATGTGGTACTGATCTCGTGTCGAGGTCTCTTTGGAGATCGTCGGTGGCCTTGGGTTGGTGTTGACGATGAAGCCGGTGGCGTAGGCATCTCGTCCCAGTTGAGTCTCGGATGATAGGTACCATGCACAACCACCCTTTCGCCAGGCAAAAAAAAAAGAAAGCACCACCAAAAATTAACAACTTTACTTACACAGAACATGGCCAAAATGATAGATATGCGCAAAATTGTTCGTCTTATAAATAATAACTGCACATATGTATTGAATCCTGGGACTTTTGATAAGCCGCCCTGATCGCGTGGTTGGTTGATGGGGTATGGTTTCCTCTCTGACCTCAATGACCGAGGCAGCCTCCGATTCTGANCGTGGTTGGTTGATGGGGTATGGTTTCCTCTCTGACCTCAATGACCGAGGCAGCCTCCGATTCTGACTCCTGCTCGCCTGAACAGCCACATTCCACCACAACAGGCATATTTTGTCTTCTCTTCGGATATGGCTTCTCCACCAGCTAGAGTCTCACCAAGAGTCATAAAACGTTTGTTAGGATTCGGCACCGCCTTCCTCTTCTTCCCTCTCTTCAGGCGAGCCAATTCCTCCTCCAGACTAGCAATCCTCATAGTATGCGCCGCTACCGTCTGCTGTTGAGCCTCAAAGCCCCTGGCTATTACGCTGTACCGTCTTCGTGTCTTTGGTGATTTGTTCAGCCCAAGATCACGAATTTGACGGCTCGTCTGTGGTGTATCGTCCGAGTCAAGATACGGCGCAGGTTCGGGGGTCGCTCTTGGGCTGCCATTTGACCTATCTTGTTGGATTTCTGGATGCCGAAGCGCTTTGGCACGTGAGATGGGCCAATTTCCAGTAACCCTCCAGCCGGAAAGTATGTTCTTCTCAGTCATTCCAACTTGACGAGCCTTGGCGTAGGCCCTGATGAAATTNTGACCTATCTTGTTGGATTTCTGGATGCCGAAGCGCTTTGGCACGTGAGATGGGCCAATTTCCAGTAACCCTCCAGCCGGAAAGTATGTTCTTCTCAGTCATTCCAACTTGACGAGCCTTGGCGTAGGCCCTGATGAAATTGACCTTGTCCATCGGGGTGGAATCAGTCAATGAAGCGAACTTTTCCAGCTCTTGTCGATATGCGGCCTTGGAGGCATTAAATACTCCATTATCTAAAGGCTGGAGCCCATGAGAGCAGTGTGCTGGCAGATAACAACAATAAACGTTGTTCAAAAAGCACGTGGCCATCCATTCATCCTCCCGGTATTTATGTCACGGCCCATGCCGCGATCGAATGCGTGTCGCCACACGGCACGGATCAACGTATTCCGCTCGCTCGGTGCGAGTGAGCGGGACCTACTTTCTCACTCCGGGCAAGTGAGAATGCAACACTATCTCACGATGGGCATCGTGAGATGCTCCCCAGACCCTACCTATAAAAAACCACACAACATCCTTTAGACAGACACTCTCGCTACCTCGGCTTTCAATAAAACTTGATTACTCAAGAATACTTCTTGACATTATCAGACGTGATTCGCCACCCTACGCTCAGTACGCCACGCCCCGTTGCAACTGCCAACATAAACCAAAGCAGGTTACGGTTTACTACGTTGGGAACCTTGACCGTCACAATTTAGTAGTGACCTTGAGACAAGGGAAAGGGCGGACATACCGTTGCATGACTCCCATGGCCATCTAGTATGATCAGACGCGCATCAGAGTCGTCGGCCGGCATTGTCTGGGGCAGATAGACTCTTTCAAGCCATTCAACGCCAATGTGGTCGTCGGTCCACCCGTTAGGCGAAGTTATGTAATACCAGTCTGCTATCTTCTTGAATTCGTCGAGAAACCACTGTTTCTGGAGTTCCTTCCCCTTGAAGATTATGCCAGGGGTTCAAGGCGCGGCCGTCAGCAGTGACGGCCTCGATAAATGACGTCCAGTTTCGAGTCTGTGGTCCCTTGAGAAATGCCTTCCGCTTTGGGTCCGCACTTCCAACAACCAGGCCATCCAGGCCTGAATAAAAGGGTTAGTCGGCCGGAATCTGAGAGCTAGCAAAATACAAGGATGGATGCTTGCCGAAACCAGTCATAATGCCTCCTTCGTCAACGTTGACGGTGTTTTCAGGCTTGATCCAGCCATACTGGCCCTCCCTGATATCAAAGTACCAGTGAACCGCCTTGGGCGTGAAAGAGTCGAACCTTTTGGCTTCTTGGCGTCTACCCATCTTAGTCTTCAGATCTGCGCGGCGGTTGATAAATCTGGTCACCCAGTTGCGTCCTAATTCGGGATGTTCGCCCTGCTGTCTCAGCAAGCCCATGACGCAGGCGCGGATCTGACTGTGGGACGGAGCATAGCCCAGAGATTCCTGGCGTAGGATCCAGAAAGCCAACCTGTCCTCCTGATTCTTGGACAGACGTCGGCGAGGCTGAATCTGCTCTTTCACGGCTGTCTGGCCGTTAAGTCTGTCGATTAGAGCCCTTCGGGGCACTCCCCGTCTCCGAGCCGCTTGAGAGGGTGAAAAGCCATTGTCAGTAATGTCCAATATAGCCTCAGCCATATCGTCCTCTGTATATTCCCATTGAAGTCGCGAGATAGGCTTTTTTTTTGTCGTTATCAAAGACAAAGACCAAAAAACACGAGAAAGATCGGTGAGGAGCTCGGTGATTAAACTGACAATATTTCAATAGCACGGCCTGCATATATCGCATATGTCGCACAGCCTTACAGAGTCGAAACAATTACCCCCAATCATTTCTATAATCAATAATGTTAACTTCTTTTACGTAGCTATTTATTTTGGCCAACTTTCGTGTAAGTGAAATTGACGAGTTTTGGTGGTGCTTTTTTTTTTGGCCTGGCGAAAGCGTTGAAATGAGCATATTGTGTTGTATTGATTGAAAGGAAAAAACTAGCGCTAACTAGCGGAAGCTATTGACAAGACATCTCATCCCAGGCACCAATGGATCGGAATAGCCATTGATCCGTTAAACCATGGATCTCAACAGAAAGGGTGGGGTTGGCGAAAGGGTGTTGTGCATGGTACTGCTATCCACTCCCTAGACATTGCCTCACAATCTGACGCGCCGCAGGAAAACGCAAATTGCACTTGCCTACGTCTACCGGCTTCGAGATACGTGCCCAGATGTGTCAGTATTCTAGGATCATGCAAGCAACACCGAACGGTCCCAGCAGGCTTATGCCTCGATCGCGCAAGAGTGTGATATCCCTGGATACGATGATCTAAAGGTGGACGTGTTATTGCTCGTCAAAACCTGGCTGGAAAACAAATTCCGGAGTCGGTGGCTCATGGTGGCCGACAACGCCGATGACACAGAGCTCTTCTTCCGGTCGCAGCAAGAGAGGATCACGGTTCATTCATTTGTCGATGCAACCGAAGCAGAAGGCAGCCTAGATCGCTACATCCCCGAGTGCGCCCACGGATCGATGATCGATCCTTATCACAACTAGGAACAAGCAGGCAGGCTTGCGGCTCGCTCAGGGAAGCGTCCGATCGAGGTCGGTAGGATGACAGACAGCGAGGCGGACCAGTTGGTGCGTGCGATATTAGAGGATGAAATCTCTAACGTACATGATAAGCATATGTCTCAGACAAGTATGTGTGTCAGTAAGATTTTCACCTTAAGTCGCGATTTTTAAAAAATTCTTAAAAACTGAAATTAGTTTAAAAATAACCTAAACTTTAGGAATAACTTTCTTAGCAGTATATAAAGTAAGCTTAATTTTTCTAAGATTTTTAAAAAAAA
>WESZ01000290.1:0-22076 GCA_011033785.1 Fusarium cf. falciforme
GGGGGGGCGGGGTGGTGGCCAAATACGTTAGACGGAATCCAAGTGGAGCATGAAGCGGTTCCGAAGCCGGGTTCCGGAACCGGAATGAGCAAATGTCTGCCTGCTTCATTTCATATTCAGAGGGTCCATTACCCGTAGCTCATCTCACCCATACAGCGTTCTGTGCATGCACCAAGTTGATTGTTCCAAAAATGGCAAATACGAGCGATTACCAGCCGTCGATAAACACCTTCATCGTTGAAGATATCAAAATCTTTGACGGCCACAAGTTTATTGTCAATGGCTTCGTCATTGTCCGTGACGGACTTATCGCCGTTGTTGGCAGCGGCAAGCCAGACAAATTTATCGGGCAACATATCTTGAGGATCTCTCGACCACAGCATACGCTCATTCCGGGACTGATCGACGCCCACATTCATGCCCTTGCAGGTAATACCGACAGTGTTGAGCAGTCGCTGCGCTTTGGAGTTACAACTGTATGCGATATGCACAACGAAGTAGAAGATATCATGCGGCTGAAACAGGTTTGTATGTCCCTTGACTAGTACGGCGCATAATNTTCATGCCCTTGCAGGTAATACCGACAGTGTTGAGCAGTCGCTGCGCTTTGGAGTTACAACTGTATGCGATATGCACAACGAAGTAGAAGATATCATGCGGCTGAAACAGGTTTGTATGTCCCTTGACTAGTACGGCGCATAATGTGGAAGACTAATCATGAATGCAGTTGGTTGGTGAGCCCCAAAACAAGACAAAGTATTCCGATTACAAGTACGCTGGAATCGGAGCGATTGTCGAAGGAGGATGGCCTATCCCTGTCATGAAAAAGGAACTCGAGTCGGTTCCTCAAGGCGAGAAAATACTAAATGTCATTGTCTCAGGCTGGCCCAAACTGAACACAAGCCATGATGCAAAGCCATTTGTGCAACAGCAGGTCAATCGGCATGGAGCATCATATATCAAGATGTTTCACGAGCTGGGAGATACTCTCGGCATGAAACTACCGTCGCCTCCCATAGATGTGCAAAATGCTGTGGTAAAGGCCGCCCACGAAGCGGGCGTCATTGCTGTTGGTCACGCCCTCAGCTACACTGGCGCCATGGATNAAATACTAAATGTCATTGTCTCAGGCTGGCCCAAACTGAACACAAGCCATGATGCAAAGCCATTTGTGCAACAGCAGGTCAATCGGCATGGAGCATCATATATCAAGATGTTTCACGAGCTGGGAGATACTCTCGGCATGAAACTACCGTCGCCTCCCATAGATGTGCAAAATGCTGTGGTAAAGGCCGCCCACGAAGCGGGCGTCATTGCTGTTGGTCACGCCCTCAGCTACACTGGCGCCATGGATCTCCTCGAGGCTGGAGTCGACGGCTTCACGCATATTTTCCTCGACGAACCTCCCAACGACCACTTCATCAAGATTATGAAATCACGCAATGTTCACTGCAACCCGACGCTGAGCTTGTGTGCATCACAAACCGCTGAGCGACAGGAATGGCAGCAAACATTCAGAAGAGACCCCCTTGCTGAGAGTATGCTGATTCAGAAAACACCCGATAAGCCACTTGGGCTAGCCAAAGAAGAGCGCCCGAGAGCTGGTGTCCAGCATGCCTATGAAACCACGAGAAAGCTGTACCGGGCAGGTATCCCTTTGATAGCAGGGAGTGACTGTGCTGGTCAAGGGTTCGGTGTAGCATATGGTCTTGGCGTACATATTGAGATGTACCTTTTTGCCCATGAGATCGGCATGTCGCCCGAAGACGTCCTCAAATCTGCTACGTCTACTACAGCTGCTCGGTTTGGGTTCAAGGATAGAGGAGAAATTTCTTTTGGGAAGAAGGCAGATTTGGCGCTTGTCGAGGGTGACATTGCTGATGTACTATCCGATCCAAAGAACCGCTGTTTGCCAATCGTGGGTGTTTGGAGAGATGGTGTTCTGGCGTCTGTTTATGAGCGGGGTTATCCTGAGTTTGTGCAAATATTTGATAGGGATATCTGATACGAGTATTCCCCTATGCCAAGGCTTCATTATGTGAGAGAATTGAATAAATGCTGATTTGTTTCGTCTGCTGATGGACCAATACATCATTGCCTTGATATTTTAACAACATTACATCCACGCATAGACACTGGAAGGAACTGCAATCAGTGACCCTTGGGTGATGGTACTGAATATAGCTTCACATGAAAAGCTAGGCACAAATTAAAGGGCCCTGAAGCAACATCATGAATCACATAATATAACCCAATGGCCATACCACTGTTTAATATTCACAATATCATATCTAGTCCACTACAACTTTCCATACATCCAGCCCACTGACGACGCAAATGCACGTGACTCTAAAAAGCCTTACAATTAATATTGGAAACTGTGGTTATTGTAAGCAAGTTGTTTTATAACTATTGAAGTATGTGTTTGTGCATTTCCATTTCAGCAGGATTCGAGTCATCTTCACTCGCCATTCAAACATATCACGGCCTCATAACTGGTGGAATGGCGTTCCTTAACGCGTGACACTAATCCTGCTGGTTTGAAATTTTGCATGATGCTTCACACAGCGTTGTGCTTCCGTAAAATCTGCGACGTCGGCGCGTTCGTCGGAGCTTGAGGCGATGACCAAAAGGCGGCTTAATAAAGCGGAGATATGCATTTTTTCTTTCCGTCCTCGCCGGCGTTTCCTAAATCATTGAGCCTCAACAAGAGTAGATCGGAGCTACAGTTACAATAACTGCTGTGCTGCATTCCGATGTTCAGGGTTTCCTATCACGCATATTCAAGAACGCTGTATGGCTTTAGATGTATCTAAGACTGAAGATTTCGGGACCATCGAAATCGAGGCATGACTTAATACGCAATAAAATATTACATCCGAGAGGAGCAAAGAAACCATCTGCCCAATCTATGTTCTAATTTACTAAACTGCATCAAACCCCATTTCCGTCCACCTCCCTTCAATATTCTCCTGAAGCTCTGGCGGATACGAAGATCGAAAATCCACAGATCTAAAGATTCTTCCTCCATCGTATTCCATAGCTAAAAGGCAGTTAGATACCATTTTGCCTCCCCTAACAGAACTTCCGCGACCGTATTTCCGATATGGAGTGAGAGTAAGACCCATCACCTCGTCAAACACATATTCGTCAATACCTGGTCGGCAACGGGACGTGTATGCCCATATGACATCTGCCCAGTCATGTATGTCCACGTCGTCCCCGATCAATAAGATGCGATTAATTAGCATGGTTGCCTTAGAATTGAAGGCTATGTTGCCTATAGTTGTGCAGAGTTCATCAGGGTTCGTCTTCATCTCGGCAAGCTTCTTACTGTCAACCTGTAGTATGCACCAAGTTGCAAGGGTCTCCAGGGGGGCGACTGCGTCTTTGATTGGAAGATCATGTTGTTGCAACGCCTCCAATAACTGGACTGACGCCATGGAAGCCGTTGTGTGCTAGAAAAATACAGTCAGTATGCAGCCCTAGAGAAGAACTTGGCTTTGCAAACTTACCGATTCGTCTGTCAGCCGGCCGGGCACAGAAACGGGCAGAATGGCACCATCGCGATAGGTGATAGCATCCACGGTGAAGAGGGGTTGATTGCCAGCTTCACCCTCAAAGTGCATACCAATGTAATCCTCAAATGGGCCTTCGAGAGCCTTGTCCTTGAGAGAAAATGTGCCTTCAAGGATGATCTCGCTATTTGCGGGTACGAGAAGATCACTCAATTCGCATTTCACCATGTCAAGTGGCTTTCCAGTAAGTGCACTTACATAATCTCCCTCTGAAACACCAGGGGGTAGAGGAATCGATGCAGCAATGTTTGCTGCTGGTGGAGCGCCAAGAGATAAAGCCCAGGGGATCTTGTCTTTTCCAACTTTCAACCACTGATCCCTGATCATAGAGTTATGTTGTCCTGGAATGACGAGACATGACAAACGTCTCTTGTCATGGACCATGCCTCGAAAGACAGACCAGTTTGTCCACGATTTATCTGGTGTCTCTAAGATATGTACTCCCCAGGTTTGAAGATATTTGCCGCCATCACCTTGATGCAGCAGCGGAACTGGTAAATTCGTGAGATCTATGTCATCGCCAAAGATTTTATTTTGCTTGCATTGGCCCGTCGAAAGACTGTTTGGAGGTAAGGGGTCTCGAGTTGTAGCAAGGCGCATCTTTTCGAGGATATCCTTCCAATTTGAGTCAGGGGGAAGACCGAGACTACGTGCAATTCGACCGTATCGGAACTTGCTGTCATTTCGAAGGCTGGCAGCGTTTCCAAATATCTTCCAGAGGCCATTTCGAGTGCCTTTAACGTTGTGGAAAATCGGCGCCTTAGCGTTGGTTTCGCTGACTCTCCTCACAATCGCCCCAACTTCGAGATTGGGGTCAACTTCCTGATAAATATCGGCAAGATCTCCATCTTTGCGAAGGACCTCGACAAAGCTGCGGAAGTCAAGTTGCGGGTCGCCTTGATTCGAGTTTAGTGATGCTTTGCCAGAATAAAGGCGAATCCTGATTGATGTGTGTTTTAGCGATGACAGAATCTGATGGTGGGTTAATCGGAACATGGTTATGACAAATTATGGGAGAATACAGTTACAATATCGCTAAAATCAATGGGTATTATTAAGGCCAGAATCGAACTTAGGGCTCTTTCTTAACAACAGAGGCCTAGTTCACTCATTACGGACCTTGAGGCGTAGTTCGGCGGACCGGAACGGAAAGCAGGAATAGATTACAAGGCAATGCGGAGCTCCGGAAACACAACGGATGGCCACTCTGGGCGGGAAGGATGCTATGTTTCCGCAGAGTTAAAGGGTTTGGAATAAAAGGTGTGTTTTCTTTTTGGAATAGTATTACCCGGATAAAGATTGGCAATCGAAAGTATATGGAGAGCACTAGAATTTTCCTCATTGCCTAACCCCTACACGACATTTTGTTTACCATGAAAGCAGTCTCTTCCGCCACGCGCCAGCTTCTTGGAGTGTCTTCAAAAAAGGTCACGTTCTACCACCCTACACACCCCATACAAAGACCGTATGTGAGGCTGTTCTCCACAAGCCAATCGTACTTGAGCTGGGGTGGAGCACGAGACCAGGTTTACGAGAATGCTCTCCCATATTTGGAATCAACAAGGCCGACGAGGATCGTTGTCGGGATTACAGGTGCAACAGGTGCCCCGTACGCGATCCGCATCTTAACCCTTCTTCACCACCTAGGTGTGGAGACTCATCTTATCATTAGCAAATGGGCATTAGCCACACTCAAATACGAAACATTCATGAGCGAAGCTGATATTCGAGGCCTTGCGAGTAGATCATACACGGCAAAAGATCTCTCAGCACCAATCGCTTCAGGATCCTTTCAGCATGACGGAATGATGATCGTTCCCTGTACCATGAAAACTCTTGCTGCAGTACGATCTGGTTACTGCGATGACCTAATATCAAGAGCCGCCGATGTCACACTCAAGGAAGACCGCAAACTACTCCTAGCTATTCGGGAAACACCTTTGAGTTCTATTCATCTTGAGAATATGCTTGCTCTTCGTCGTGCTAACGCCATCATCTTCCCTCCTGTTCCGGCTTTCTATACCAGGCCTGGGGGTGTCGATGATATTGTCGATCAAAGTGCTGGAAGGATGTTGGATATGATGGGAATATTCACTGATGGATTTGAGCGATGGGAGGGGTTCAAGAAAGCTCAGACTGAGATGTAGCCGGGATATGAGCAAGATGTCGGCTGAACTATTTCATAAGCTGATATGAGCTTCAAGCGTCCCGAAACCAAATCGTATTACTTTCATTTATAAGCCTTACTTATTGAAAAAGAAAACTGTGTGAATTAGCAGGCTACCCTCGTAATACCTATGGCGGCATATCTTGCGGACCATGATCACCTTCTATCGGCAACTCGAAGCCGAAGTTCGCGCCGAAGGAGTTCATTTCGGCCACGAAAGTACGATCTGTCATAGGGACAAAGGCCTCTTCTCGAGGCTCATTGTTAAGACCAATGTCTTGTGATGTCGCAGAGGGACCTGTAAATGTGGTGTTGCTTTGGAATGCAACGGTTGTAGACGGAATTGCTTCCTCAGAGGCCTCTCTCCGTGCTTTACCATACGTTTCCATAGCGTGACAAAGTTCTCGAATCCTTTTCCCTAAATCTTTTGCGGCCGTGGACACATCTCCGTACTTCTGTGATAGATTGCGTGCTCGTACAAAGCATTCACGGATTTGGTCGTCATATCCTGAGGTCAAATACGGTAACATGGTTGAGCGATGCTTCTCAACGTAGCCCGCCACTAGAAACATAAGAGCACAAATGGACGCGAGGATGTGCTGGTAGTACGGTCGCTGGTTACGATACATGTCCGTGACATTGTCCAGTTTGAATAGTGACCCTGTGACCCTGACTGCTAATTCCATGGCCTGTGGAAGGTATAGTTTGCTCTTCTCTATATCCGATGTTGGAAAGAAATAAGGACGTAGCAGAAGGCTCTTTATCGACGCAGCTCGGTAGATCAGCAATAACAGCCATGACGGAGGTAAGTTTGATGGTTCATCAAACCAAACCTCCATGTCAGGAAGGTCTTTGTCCCCGACGCACTTTTTCTGCCACTGTTGAATCTGGAAAACCAATAGTTCCATCACATCATCATCGATACGAGTATTTCCCCTGGCCGCGATGGATATAGGTTCGTCAAATCTGTCGCTGATGTGAATGAGCATGTACATAGCCTTTGCATATGGCATATCGTCCTATAGCATTCCAAGTTAGCGGATAAGCTCAGTGTATTTCATTGATGTTTCTAGGGATGTTGCGAAAAGCAAAACTAGGTGACTCACTATGAATGTAGGCGTGAGACTGAACGCGGCGTTGGGGAAGTTCGCGGGCAAGCCAGTCATAGCGCTCCATTGACGATCGAGTATAATTACGGAGCACATGATAGCAGAAGCCTCTCTACGTTGAGAATCGGTCTTGAGAATGTGATTTAACATGTCGCTATTGTGGAAGCCAAGTTCCATCAACATACGTGCAGCAATGCCACATAACCTTAATGCAAGCCTTGAGAGGTCGTGGGAGAAATAATAGTAGCCCTTGATCAGATATGTTAGCATGCTATGATAGGGAATTAGCTGGCTGGGTTTGTTTACCAGTAGTAAGGCGATGGTGACTTGTTTGATACTAGTTGTAGAAGATGTAATTGCGGCATTGGCTGAGGGCATAAAGTTAGAATGAAGGACGGATGCCATCGTTGCAAGTAAAGTGTCTTTTGAGACTTGTGCTACTACAGCCAGCATAAGTACCAAGATGATCAGATCATCATCATCAGGTTGGTTGCTCTCTCCACCCAAAGATTGGTTCGTATCACTGGAATAGCATGATTCCAGTTGGCTTCTAACTCTGTCAATGTTGACAAATGGTTGCAGTTCTCCTATGACTCTGTGATATGTATCTGCAGCATCTTTGGCTTCCTGTAGCGATAACCATGACCGGAATTGCAATAGCTGATAGCGGTCAAAATGACGTCTGGACGGCCAATGTGGTATGGGCGGCAATACAGCATCGTTACCATTTACACTTGGTAGCATGGGTTGGCGCGATGATGATGTGAGATAACCCAGTTGTCGCAAAGTGATTTGTACCAGGTTCATGCTGTAGTCTGGACTTGTAGGACCATAAAAGTATGATAAAACAATATTGCAGGAGTGGAAGATAATGTGTTCTTGGAAGGTCTAAGTTACATGTATCTGAGAGGAGCACAGCTCCTCACTTTAGTATCCACATCCCAGCCATCAGCAGATCGGACCACCTTAGTCATNGTCTAAGTTACATGTATCTGAGAGGAGCACAGCTCCTCACTTTAGTATCCACATCCCAGCCATCAGCAGATCGGACCACCTTAGTCATACGGTCTCAACAAAGTAATGGCTAGCATAGCTTGGAGTGGTATCTGTTTGAGTGGCATGCGGCCGTCTGTTTGACAAACTTGTGTGGTCACCAGGTGTTGAATATGTGGGGTGTCACGTGTGGGTCAAGGATCTTGAGATTAAAAGCAGGTCCTTCAGCGGCAGATACTTAACGAGAACACGAAGACAACACGAATACACTGATTCAACTAATGGACCGAATGCACGTACTGTCTGACACCAGGTGCATGCAATGTGTGGGGTGAAGCAACTGAACCTAGGCTGTGGGTCCCATTACTTTGCGCTTCAACCATGGCCTTGACTTGTTGCAACTCGGTGCGAAGACTTGCAACAAGACTTGTAAGGTCACTGTCATTGCCGCTTCCGCATCCATTACTAGGTACATCTGGTGCCCCTGAACTACTTGGTAGAATGGCTGGAGACGGCGGACCATTGGCTGCGGCTGGTGTTAGCGGCGGCGAAAGGCTTCGATTAGACTCGTCGCTTTGGAACGCTGATGGCTGTGCCGGAGCTCTGGTAACGCTGGCTGTAGCTGTAACTGTTTCTATGCCTGGAGAAACAGTCTCTTCATCGTAGAGGCATGTCCGACCCCGGTTTTCGCAGTAGTCGCATGGCTGCCGGCCGTCGCATTTGCCTTTCCGTCGTCGGCAAGCGATACATGCACGGGCAGCATACGGAGCTCGTCGTTTGCCGGTAACAGTGGGTAACGAGTTCCCTGTTCTTTTAGTGGCGCGTGAAATCATTCTGTTGCTTGGTAGGGAATGGCCAAAAGCAGAAACAGCGAAGACGGAAAGGGAAGACGGAAAGGGAAGACGGAAAGGGAAGACGGAAAGGGAAGACGGAAAGGGAAGACGGAAAGGAAATGACTGAGGCAGCAGAATATGAGACTTCTAAAGTTTTAAATTAGTTCCGGTAAAATCGCTATTCCGAAAACCGGAACTTAACTAGCGCTAACAAAGGAAGTATGTAAAGCTAATAACGCCGGCGAGTGCGGCATTAGCTGCGGCATCATTAACCCCACATAAGCCGATGTCTGGAAGACCGTCCCGCTGCCAAGTCTGCCAAGTATTTAACCACGATCAATTGGTGAACCGCCAGATAGAAATTCTTGTCAACATATCGCTAGTACGACACTTTCCTTACATTTGGCGTGTTCTCTCTCTCTGAATATGTTTAACTTTGCCCGTTTTATAGCATGGCTGCTCTTGGTCCTCGCAGTTGACGCCAAGTCGCCGTCAACTTCCTCGTTAGGACCCCGAGGCCCTCCAACTGTGACCATCAAGAATGGCACCTTGAGTGGCATTTTTAATAGCCACTACGACCAGGAGTTCTTTCTCGGTATACCCTATGCGGCGCCGCCTGTAAATGACCTCCGTCTGCGCAAACCCCAGCCTGCACAACCTTGGGCCGGCATTCGGAAGTCAGAGTCCTATGGAGCGCGCTGCCTTAGAAACGATATTCGACTGGCTGGATTTAGTCAAAACTTCACAGACCCGGTCAGCGAAGACTGTCTCCACATCAACATTGTACGGCCAGCAACCCAGCGTTCACCACTTCCCGTGCTCGTATGGATACACGGGGGGGCATTCCAGGAGGGCAGCGCCAGCGACGGCAGGACCAATGGAACCTTTCTCGTGCAGACATCCGTGGAGATGGGAACGCCAATTATTTTCGTCAGCTTCAATTATCGTCTCGGTGCTTTTGGCTTTCTGGGTGGCCTGGAAATAGAGGCGGCTGGCGTATCTAATATTGCCCTTTACGACCAACGGCAGGCTCTCCATTGGGTCCAAGAAAACATCGGATATTTTGGCGGAGATGCATCGCAGGTGACGATAATGGGCCAGTCAGCTGGTGCTATGTCAGTCGGATTTCATCTCCTCGCCTTTGGAGGCCGAAACGATGGTCTCTTCAATGCCGCAATCGCACAAAGTGGAGGCCCCTATACGGCACCGGTTCTCAGCCGTGAGATATCGGATCGAGAAGCCGATTTCAACATGGTACTGAACAAAACTGGTTGTTTAGACTCTAAAGACTCACTGAACTGTCTACGCGCAGCTCCCGCTGAGTTATTGCAACAAGCTAGTTCTCTCATGACACCTTCATTTGTTGTTGATGGCGGAATAATTACAGCACCTAGCGAAGAGCTTTTACACTCGGGCCGCTTTGCGAAAGTACCTTTACTCATTGGTTCGACGAGGAATGAGGGAACATCTCTACTGCAGCAAATATTGGGTACGACGGGCTCATTTGATACTGAGGAGCACTTCAAATCGTTCATCAAGACTTCTTGGATAAGAGGCCCAATTAATGATACAGTCGCCAAACATTGGGCGCAACTGTACGCTCAGGAAATTAAGACCCCTTCGACAGCTGGTCTAGGTACTGTGAAGCCGAACCCCGGGCCAAAGTACGGTGACTGTTATGGCCAGGCAACGTTGTGGCTGGGTGACATGACGTTCACTGCTGGAAGGCGTTTTGCAACCCAAGCATGGGCAAGAGAAAACGTCCCGAGCTATAGCTACTTACACGACGCTGTACCAGCAAACATGAATCCAGATACGCTTGGAGCTGCCCATTTTTCAGATGTGGCATATACGTTTAGGGACACGGAAGGCTTTGGCTGGGAGACAAACCCTTTCCCAGCCGAGCCTAACCTGAGGGAGAAACATGTAAAACTCGCCGAACTCATGAGCCGAATGTGGATCAGCTTCGCAACCAAGCGGAACCCGAACTTTCACAATGGTCAGTTACGTGTTACCTTATAGACCACCTTCAGACACCGCCTTTCCTTGAAACTAACTTATGATATGTTTTTAGTATGCGATTTTCATACAACTTGGCCGACATATACTAATAAACGCCCCGTTAATATGGTGTTTGAAACTACTCAAAGTCATTTGCAGGCTGATGACTGGCGAGCCGAAGCAATCAGCATGATGTCTCTTATGCCGGGTACCCGTCCAGCTGCAGGTGATAATGATTGTTAGGGCTGCTATTAAGTCAATTAAATTATATTAGAATATAAAACCAAAGTAGACTAAGAACTTACCCTTTATGTGTCATCTTAATTAATTACACCATCAGCAGGTGGATCAAAAATCTCTCAATCTCTCCCCTCTCTTTCACCACACATGTCGCAACCACCAAGCATGTCACAAATGAATCAAGAGGCAAATATCATTCTTGTTCTTCAAGTCCCTTGAAAAGACCCAGTTTTGGGTCTTCGTTGTGCCGCAAGGACCTACAGGACGCCGTACAGTTCACTCTGGCGCCGATACCGCGGCATCCCTGCTCGGTGCGATGTCACTCCGGAATTACGTAGACTATCCGACCTAGAAGAACAGAGTATTGTTCAATTCAATCTAGACCTTGGCTCGCGAGGTTTCCCCCCTGAGACTGCGTGATGTAGAAGAAATAGCTTACTGAGTGCTGGCCGGTCGCGATGCGTCACCTGTTGGCAAGTGCTAGACACGTGGATTCATTAATTACCACTCAGAACTTAGAACGCACTTTAATTATAGATACGACTATCGGAGAGCTAAACGTAAAGATCTGACCATTATCTGCAATTAGTTCTTACTTATAGAGAATATAATTGCAAAGTATGGTATTAGCTCTGCCATTACGAAACCTCTGATAGATCGATATCCTAACCTTAGTCAGAGGGGGCGTGAGACGGGCGACTGATAGGTGGGCGCCCGGGCGCCCACCTATCAGTCGCCTACAGTGGGTTATTGCTGACTAAGGCCCGGTCGTATGTGTACGGGGCCGTACATGAATGAGATCCCGTCGATTAGTCGCCAATGGACCTTGTAGCCTCCAGTGTTTGGCCCTCTACGCAGCCAGATTCGCCGATACTGGATCGTAATCACATTCATATAGTCATGATGGTAAAAGGGCAAGAGTGAATAGGAGCGGTGTCAAGTCTTTAAAATACAGCTAATCCACGGAACTTGCAATCTCAACTGTCAGCGCGCCAGCTCTTCGGTATGCCGCTCAGAGTCTCGACCCTCCCGGAGCCAGCTTGCTGATACGATCTGTTGCATCCAGAGCCCCCTTGCCTTTAGCCTCGACCTGGCTGGGCGTGACTGAGTATGACGGAGGCACATCCAAGACAGGGTTGCAGGAGAAGAAGTGGCGAGGTCGCAAGAGCAGCGTGATCGGCTCCCTCGGCATAATAGGGTAGTCTTCGGGAGAAGGAAAGTGAGTGATACCAAAGGTATGCCACAAGACGATGTCAGTATCGGTGATAGAGTCAGTGCCATCACCAATCCACTCAGTGATTCCACGGGATGGCTCGCCCGACGTCTGGGGAACGTGATCACCTGCGACCCAGAGCTGGTCATCGCTGTCTGCGGTTCTGGTCAGTGCTGTCCCGGATCGTGGTTCTTATGGTGCGGCTTTCTCACATTTGGTAACATGAATTGCATGTCTCGCGAATCCAGCTCGCTTCCATACGAGGGATCCCTCCTTTGGAAGCAAGCCGGGCACCTCTCTGCTAACCAGCTTGTAAGACACCGGCTTGCCGCTGTTGGGGTTGAGCTTATTCTCATTGACGATATCCCACGTTCTCGAAGTCGACCCGTTGTAGTCGGTCATAGCCTGAGCTGTCGTTTCAAGCTTGGTGCGCTTGGCGTAGAAGGCGTTGCCATAGAAATTTTCAGGGCTTCCCACCGGAGCATCCGATACTACAGCATCGACCATGTGCACCGAATTGTTTGGACCATCTAGGTTAGGGTTGACACGGAGGCAGAAGAGATGCTGATGGTTGTGGGCGTTGACACCTGTGTTGCGTCAGTTGCAAATGCCTTTGGAGTGTAGACACGAGATCAAAGGCTTACCCTTCACCACCTCAGTGCCCCATCCATTGGTATCCTCGCCCGGGTACATGACATAAGTGTTGAGGATTCCAGTGAGCTTGATGTCAGGCTGGATCGTGCCGTCTTGCTGTGAGTTTGTGAGCAACAGTTCATGAGCACTCTGGCACACTTTGAGGCCTTACATGAAAAACCCACTACACACCATTGTTAGCTTCTTACTCATGACAACAGAATGCGCGCAGTGAACATACCGAAATAGCGTACTCGTAGTTCGCAGCCGTGAAAACCTGCTGGACGATGAGTTTTCTTGCACGAGTAACAATGGTCGAGTCATCTCGAAAGTCGGTATGCTTGAACAAGATGCCGTCATCTTCTTCGTGGATACAGATAGCATTCTTAACCTTGCGGATATCACCCGAGAGGGTAGAAAAGTAGGCATCCAGATAGTAGATTGCTCCCTTGCAATCACAGCCGAGGGCGAGGCTGTTAGTCAGGTATCCGGCGCCATACTCACCGAGGTCAAAGGCATGCTTGCGCTGATGGGGGTGCTCAGGGTTTCCGCTGCGGAATTGTTCAGTCATCATATATCTCCAAATACCACAGCAACGGGGCTCACTTACTAAGGCACCACCATCTCTGCAATGGACATACGATAGAAGATGGGCCGGACAGTCCCCTTGTCGTTGAAGGTGATGTTGTTGAAAACAAGGCCTTCCCGATAGTTGAAACCGATGTGGAACTTCCAGTTTTGCCACTCTAGCTCGCGTCCTGATCCCGTCATCTTGAAGGACACACCGTGAGGCTGGGTAATGTTGATCGGCTTTAGGTCCTTCCTGTAGCCTCCCTGGCGCTCAATGGCGAGGTGGTGGTAATCCAAGGGAGGGGACAGAATCAAAGGTCGGCGGATCTTGGGAATGTCGACGGCAATGACTTCTTCCTTGAGCGGATCCCAAATGGGACAAAAATCGAGAGGGTACTGATACTGGCAGTTGTCGACCTTAGGGCGATAGTACATCAGCGCTTGTTGCAGGCGTCGGCTGCTGCCAAAGCGTTCGTCGTATCCGATCGTCCACGGGTCACAATAGACCTTGTGCATGTCTTCCTTGGCGATACCGCTGATGACACACTGCTCGATCACCTTGGGATCTTTGCGACAGCCATGCTCGACAGCTGCCAGCTCCTCCGGAGTAATCTGCGAAATGGGATTAATACTCCAAGTGTGCGGGCAATTAAAATTGAGACTCACGATGGGTTGCGCCCCGTCAACCTGCTTCCACTTGGCGATTCTGGGTGTCTCAAGATCTACAGAACCCTGATAGACCTTGCCCGTGGGCCCAATGACGACCACATCCGCAACACGCTTGGGTCGGCGAGCATCTTGCGGATTCGCGAGCCAAGCCGTCATCTCGGCTTTGCGAGGCTCCTCCAGCGAGACGACATTGAACCTGACATTGCCATGGGCTTTCTTGACGATGGCAACGGCAGTTTCAATCTCCTTCGGGGAAAGGGGGTCGAAGGGGTGAGGGAAGGAGGGCATGGTGCGAGGCTTGTTTCAGCAAGGAAAGGTGTGAGTCTGTGTTTGTCGTCTGTCTGGCTGTCGTGCTGGTCGATGAAAGAAAACGGCGATGGAGGACGTCTTATGTAGCCCTGCAATGAGCTAGTAAAATACAAAGCAAACACTTGAGTCGGATAAAGTATAATGAAGCCCGGAGAGGGCCCACGATAGCTAAGCCAGGGTCTTGCCCATTGTTTTGCATGAATCCTCCATTGCTCCGGTTCAACGCAACTCAACCAGTGGCAAAGACAGCCAGATTCTGACAGACTAGCTCTTCCAGACAAGAGGGTCTCAGCATGGCTGGCCGAACAGTGAGTTGTGCTTTCATAGCTGCTGATGATGCCTCTCCATTGAGTTCCATCCATGTATCCGAGGCTGAGGCTCTGGGCTGTCAGTGGGCCCTAGTTGCTTGGCTTCCGGATTCGATCTCGTGAACCATCGATGCCCTCAACCTCCTCTTGTCAAGTGAGCAGAATAAAATTGTCATCTCCACCACTACACCTTGCTCCCTCGCATCAAGGGGACGATATCCAGAAATGACGGGCCATAGGATTCTTGGTGGCGGATTGTTGGGAGTGAATCTGCCACCTTTGGCCAACAGCGCGCCCGCCCGCTCCGGGTGCCCCTTGCTGATCCGCAGGTTCCGGCTATTATTCCTCGATTTGAGATTAAATAACCCCTGCAGACTCCCCCATACCCCCACCTAGGGAGACGAGTAAGGTTGCAGGTGGCGAAACTGAATACAGGGGCCGTTACTCCATTAGGAAGTTATCGTGACCCCGCATTGATCCCTTGTCCGGGGTGGGGCTAGGGAAGTATCTGTGTGAATATCCCGGGCAACAGTTGTTTCCAGGGGGGTTCAGGCGAGAGGTGAGGCTTACTTTGGAGATAAGAATAGTTAATGCCCATGGCCATACGATTTGATCCGAGCTTGTGCGCTTATCTACCCTTGAAGCGCAGCAGCACGATTGAGCGCCTTATCAGTTATGGCATCTTTCTCTCACGAACCTGTTCCCTCCCTTGCTGCCGCAAGGAGGGATACCCGGAGAGCATCTCACAGCCCGACACCAATGTTTGTTCCGATTCCATACTCACTCAGAGAGCTCTACTGATGTTCTTTTCAGTGCCCTTTGTGGCCTCTTCATGGCTCTCGGGGCTCCGACCTGCGAGCTCCTTTTCTTCTCCAATCGCGACTCTAGCGTGTAAGTCAACTGATTAGCATCTCCGCTCGCATCCTGGCCTCATCCTGTATGCTAAACTCACAAAGACAAATGAACCTTCGTTCAGGTGGTATTTTGATGTTGCTCGGCGGTTTTCTAGAGCAGGTTCTGGGAAATCACCTACCAGCAGTGTCATTTCTCTCCCTGGGCTTCTGCTGCTTCATGCTCAACGGGGTCTCGCGCCCGACAGACTTCGGCATAAACACGGCCGATACTCCACAAAACTTCATTCCATTCTGTGCGTGTTCCCACCGAGAATCCTGTCTACTTTCTCGGGGCTTTACCACAGCCCAAGACACAAAATGACGACTAACTGACCATAGACGTACTCACGGGACTCATTGGATCCATTCTGCTAGCGTACCTGTTTGTGTCGTTGAAGAAGAACGTCGCCTTAGCAACAACTCTTTTCTTCCTCAACACGGGCGCCGGTCTAGTTGTTTTCACGCACGTGGCCATGGCTCACGTCTCTCGGGACACTCGAGAGTTCAGGAGTAGGATGCTGGCCGTAAGTTTTGGTCATAAATCTGATTGAAAGCGAAGCTAATGTTTGCATTATCAGGCTGCGGGCATGTGCTTCTCCGCCGCTACTGTAGCCAGCGGGTGGATTCTTCTCTCTACGCTGCTCGAGTCGGTCGATTTTCCGTTCCGTGTGCCGGTTGGTGATTTTGGAACGAGATAAACGCTGGGAATAAGGAAACATGGCGGATTCGCTGGTATTCACACACTAGATCGTGACGATTAGTTGTCGCGATATTACCCTGTCCCGTCGCTACCTACTTCTGTACTTGAATCGACAACAGGTGTCGCGAGAAGGTGATGGTAAAGAGCTCAGCGCCTGCCCGTTCATAGTACACGAGTGCACCGTCCTTATTCAGGAGCTTATAGTTCAGCTCAGTTGAGTTCAGTTCACTTCTTGAGGTTGTCTCTGACGATAGAATGTCTTACATTAGTACATAAACTGGGTAATGATATTGGTGAATTCTGGTCGTCACCTGTTTTTAGACACCCTGCAGCACGAGCAGATAGCAAGAGCCTGCCGATCGAACTACACAAGACGGATGTAGGACATCAAGTCACAAACAGAATAAACACAACTGTAGCATGATTTGCCAATCAGTAAAGCCTGTCGAGCCCGTTGTTCCGGCATCCGGTTGGCCACTTCTTCCTTGGCTGCAGCCAGATTGCGTGTCGCTTGTCGACACAAGACTGCACTGCTCCTAGCCCTCAAAATGCAAACGTTTCATGAAGTCACAGATACGCACTGGCGCAAACCGAGCAATTGGTAGGTGTTCCCTGTCCTGACCCCATTGCTCATGTTATCCGACAAGGTTCTCCGCCACACCCCATCATTCCCCGGGATACAATCACCAAGAGAGGGGTGTTCGTACTAATTAGCGACCCCAGAGTCTATCGTTAGTCTCTCTGTTATTAGAGCTTATCTCCCCGGATAAGGTCTCCTAGATTAGGCCAATAAGCTCCTATCCCTTCGTCCGTTAGGTCATCGGCCGCTGGGTCTTTATTCCTCTTCTGTCGACCTGCTGGAGCGGTCTCGCGGCCCCCATAATCCTTCAAAAGCCATACCCTGCCCAGCCCGTTCGCAAACACAAGCCCCTCACCACCAGACGAGCTTTGTTGCCCATCGCACCCAAAACCTCACCCATACAAGCACATGTTGTTGAATTGCGCAGTGATGCTGGGTGTGATTGATAAAATCAAGGTTGTTATTATTCTTGTCATGGTGAGAGCTCCCTAGGGGTTTATATCCTATGTGACTCCATCTAGGACTTTCAAACTCTAAATCTAAGACTTTGTGATGTGATCCCGAAGTGAGGAGGAAGCTCCCAATTGCGGAGTCCCGTGGGGCGGGCGCGACGGTGATGGATTCGCTGGAGGGCGTCATCGTACAGTGGGGGAAGGGGGCGGAAAGGGGGGGTATATGCAGCCTTGTTAATGCTATAGTTGCGAGAGAATGACTTGGAGACTGAAAGTCGAGTCTTGACTGCGTGAGAGATGACGAGACACCTGCCGAGGCGAGCAATTNAGAGAATGACTTGGAGACTGAAAGTCGAGTCTTGACTGCGTGAGAGATGACGAGACACCTGCCGAGGCGAGCAATTGACTCCCCGTGAGCCAGTTGCAGGAGGGAAGAAAACCCCTCAGTGAACCTTCCGAGCCGGGAAGTCTATTGTGCAGTGTGGTCATCGCGTGAGGCAACCCCAATAAAACTACTCCCTTTGTGATGTGATCCTGAAGTGAGGAGGAAGCTCCCAATTATTCCAACAGTTTGGCGGCCGCGGTGCCCCCGTGCGAGTAATGTGTGACCTACAACCTCCCCGACAAGGTGGTTTTTTTTTGTCATATGTCTAGTAACAAGGTGTTTTCAGGCATCAAGAACCGCTCGTATCCGACTTGAGATATTCTTAGAAAGGTTACGATTTGAACACAGCCACTATGCTCCACCCACGTCGTATTAAGGGTGCGCCGGGCTTTGGTTGATTTTTGACGATCCAGCCTCTAACCTCTAAATCTCGCTGGACCGGGACGCGACCATTCCGTAGGTGAAGTTTAATACGTGCAAGACGAGTATCAAACATTAGAAATTATGAGATTCAAGCTTTCGTTTTGTAACCTCTCTTTATTGCCAAGATTCATGGCAATACAGTCTGGGAAAACCATCTGCACAAAACCATATCCAGGCATTGCTTTTTGGTTTGTCAAGATGCCTCAAAATGCCAGGGCACGCGCCCCCTCTTTCTCTACGGGAGGAGTTTAGGTTGTTGGGGCTGGTTATTGCCAGGTAGTTGAGACGGCAGATCGGAAGCCACTGTTTGTAATATGGCATAATCCCTCAAAGCTCCATTATTATGCTCGTGTTCCCGGATATTACCAAGCATGTCATGTTGATGGCGCTATACAGACTTAAAGGATGAGCTCTCCAGAGATGGGCATCGGGATGGCGTTTATTAGCCGCTGAAATTCGCAACATGCTGCCCTTGTTGTGATTGTTCCATGTTCAGGTGTCGAGGAAAGCTCAATTCGACCGAGATGTCTTGTCCTAAGAGACCCAGTAAAATACTCATTACCTACCTCCTCTTGGCGGCCATATGGGTTCTTCTGTTCCATCTTTGCTCAATATACTCGTATTCAGATCCGTCCTCCATATTTTACGACCCTCGTCGAGCCTACCAACCTCAATATTCTGAGCTCAGAGAGAAGGAGTCGGATCGGTTTCTCATAGAAGCAAATCGGACCCTTTCAGATGAACTGTGGCGCCTCCACCTCTTACACCGCGACAACATTACGCGATCCCCGGTTACCTTCAAGCGGTATTGCGTCGGTATTCCCAGCATCAGGCGAGAAAAGGAACAATTCCTTCCGAGGACCTTAGCTTCCTTAGTTGAAGGCCTCAGCCTAGAGCAAAGAGATTCAATTCACATAGTAGTTCTCCTAGGAGACCAAGACGCAAAGAGCAACCCGATATTTGGGCAAACGTGGCTCGAACGTTTGGCCGACGACATACTGTTTTATGGGAGCGCCTCGTCAGTGGATACCCCTGGGAAATACCGCAAGCTGTCGCGAAAACATATCGGTCAAGACCATGAGACTTCTCGGAACGAGCTCATTCACCACGGCTATGCCACTCTGATGACTGTCTGTCAGAGCCGGCCCACAGATTACTTTGTCTTGGTGGAGGATGACATTATCGCCTCACGACACTGGTTTGAGCGTCTAACTGAAGGTCTGCCTCGACTTGAAGACTCCAACGATGCTGCGGATTGGCTCTACCTACGGCTATTCTACTCTGAAACATTTTTAGGATGGAATGCAGAGGAATGGCCCATGTATCTGAGCCGTTGTCTAGCTGTCTACTGCATAGTGTTGACCCTATATTTACTGGTCACCACTGCAGTCTTCGCGGCCCGAGGCCAGAGAACTCGACCCATTATTTCGAGGCTGAAGCGCTGGGACGTACTTCATTTAACCTTATGGACTACTTCTTTTATGGTGTTGTACTTTCTGGCAGGAAGACTGACGGTCAGTCCTCATCAGCCAGGGATACACGAGATGCCGAATTATGGATGCTGCGCCCAGGGACTCGTGATTCCGTATCAGCATCTTGGTGTTCTGCAGGCTGCACTGGAAACGCCGCCTCACACTCTTGCGGGAGACTCGTTCATTGAAGAGTTTGCGAGCCATCACGGGCTAAAAAAGTATGCCATTGTCCCAAGTGTTTTCCAGCATGTTGGGGTCAGAGGCTCATCCGATACTGGCGGAAGCAAGAAGACCACTTGGAATTTCAGCTTTGAGAAGACTAAGAATCGAGATGCATGAGTGTATTTATTCTTCCGGGCATTCTAGAAGTATGTAGTGAGTCTCCTATATTGATCTTTCAGCCTGTTACCCCCGGAAACGGCAAGCACGGCCCTTTTAAAGCATTGCTTTTTTGCTGGGACTTGATGTCGCTAGGCTGACGCACATCTTCATATGCCTGCTTTGCACCGACTTGCCCTCCTATTCTCACTGACTGCACAATGATCAGCTAAAACAACGCTTGTGCAGTAAACAGAGGAGTTGAACGAAGGTTTGTCACCATATGCAGTTGAGACATTGGATGCGGACCATGCAGCATGTCGCTTGAGGTTTGCCAACCTGGTGATGCTTGCCAAAGAATGGGTTTAAGGTCCCAGTTACCTACTGAATTTGAGTTCCATGAGTCGATAACCGCAGCTGCGATTTTGCCCGGTGGAGGTCAACCTTACCCGGGCAAGGCTCATTGGAAAGTAGAGTTTTGCCTTGAGCTGGTAGGTGAGAAAATAAGGCCAGCCATGTACAGGGTCACGGAGGCAAGTCGTGTAAAGGTGCTTCAATGCTTATAAAGCATAAAATAAGCAGTACGCGTCAGCGCTAGCGGATTTAAAAAAGGCATGATGCGATAATTCTACCCCTGACTTTATTTTCCTTACCAGGGTCGAAAGATCAACTGCGCATCCTCATGCCTCACTGGCTGATACCAACAAATCCACCTCAGCCCCAGACGATTGACATCGCACATGCGACCGAGGCGCTGAACCAATGCACGCCGCAGGGGCTGATACTCAATGTATAACAATCATTCGACTTTTTACTCAATAACAACACTAGTCCCAATCCTTCCATGCATCAGGCTTGTGCAACCACAGGAGGTGGAACATGCGATTTCAAGGGGTTCCCGGCGGAGCCCTCCGAAAATGGAACTTCAAGTTCTAATTCAATTGTGTCATCAGTCCGCAGTGGGCAGAGTGGCTAGCATGCTTGGACCTTGGCGCTGGTCGACGCCCGTCGCATTCCGGTACAGGACTGAAAGAAACTTCCTGCTAATGGGACGATGCATGACGGAATGTGTAAATAAGCCCCAGGTCATGTGTTAAGCAGTTAAATATATTCCCTACCATTGGAGACTTCTGCCTCATGCCTATCAAACGTTACTCATTTTTCATTTCGTGCAATCCCTCCTAGTAAAGAACAGCTAGTGCGGGCTTGACTGCGAACAAATCCAGATTGAATTAACGTTTACTTCACTTGGAAAGTAGACCCCGATTAAGACTCCGGAGCATCACCATGCCGGGTCGGTTGAGGACGAGGAAGTATTAGACATCTTCCTACAGGCCCTTCTTAACTGATTTGATCTGTGGAAGAAGCCATGATTGCTGATGGTTGGTTCAGGATTGTGAGAAATGCTGCTATACTCTACCTACCCTGGACTCTTGCATCCTTGCGATGTCTAACCGCCCACACACAACCTTCCCTTGTAATCACACTTTCTTGGCATGCAAGTGTTAAGAAAGTAGCCTTATCTACACCTTAGTCCTTAACAATCGCACACCAAACGTCCCAACCTGCGCGTTGCGCAGCCGCACGCGGCGGCGATNAGAAAGTAGCCTTATCTACACCTTAGTCCTTAACAATCGCACACCAAACGTCCCAACCTGCGCGTTGCGCAGCCGCACGCGGCGGCGATAGCATCGTCTACGACGAACCCGCCCGCTGCTCCGGATCCCTTTGACCTGGGTATCCACACCCCCGCCAAACTGACAGTATTCCAGGCCTTCTGCGCCAAGTTCAAAGAAGCTACGTAGCAATTTACCACTAGACCGGAACGACAATTCGCCCAGCAGTTCGCCAATAGCTTCCTAGACTCCTAGAGCCGCGAGCTCTCCGGTGCTAGACTAACCCCTAAGCCTACGTATAGCAGCGCCGCTACCTCACCTCCTGCGGCTAATCCCGGCCATCTTGTTGAGACCCGTTGCTTTGACGGATCAATGGCTATTCCGATCCATTGGTGGCTGGGATATGGATGTCTTCTTGTCTATAGCTTTCGCTGGTTAGCGCTAGTCTTTCTTCTTTAATAAACACAACATGCTCATTTCAACCGGTTATGAGCCCGGAAAGCCACCTTACAGCTGAGTATCCTCCTAATCATAATTTCCAATATAACTCGAGGTCTAACCGCCTCCTTCCACTGCGTTAAAGATACTCATCACACCTTACCCGAATTTTCACT